>JANTOP010034705.1:0-11268 GCA_027564815.1 Symmerus nobilis | reverse complement strand
GATGTTTTCTAGATATTATAAATATTGTTTTGAGACATATATCCAACGTCTTTAAAATGTATTTGTGCTATTAGGGCTTATATCGTCCAATTAGTTCCTAGTATCTCAACATATTCTTGGCCTTATTCTCCCAAGATTTTATTATAATATAAACTTTACCTATACTTTTCTACATTTACCCGGACTTTAAATTTTAAGGACTGACTTTAAATCGGATATTATGCCATGGAGGTCGGAAAGTGACGGAAACTATCAAATTTAATTGACTGAAGACTATAGAAGCACTTTACTAGTCATGACAATTCTGGACAGAATTTAGGAAATTAATATGTATTCATACACTAAAAAAGTACAAAAGCCATTTTATTTTATCCAGGTTGCACAAAGGCATGGACAAAGCTGTCTGAGCGTAGAGTTAAGCCTCCATAGTTGATATGCATAATATCATCATCTAATTTAATATAAATCGATAGATTTAGGGGGAGAGGAGGGGGATAGAAGTCTTGACAGATCAATCTGATTATTCCCTATTTGGATATATTTTTAAATTTTAAATTATGACTATTTTTCCAAAAAGTGTCCACTTTTCATAGGACACCTGGTATCAACCCCCTTAAATCAGGGCATGAATTTTATGGAAAAGTTTGTTCCACAATTTCTTCATTCGATCCTTAGGTTTATTTCCACGTAGCCAGATTTTCCGGTTTCCAAAGAAAATTTCCCGGATATTTAAAATTTAAGAAAAACGAAAAATTTTTTGATATTTTCCTTAGTAGTTTTTACGAAAATTTCGATCAAAAATCAATTTGTATTGAATTCTGTGCAAATCAAATTTCAAGGGGATTTTAAACGTATAAGTTAGTAGATGACCCCCTCATCTTAAAGTTTTGATAAATCACGTAGTTCATCCCCTTTCTGTATTCATATCGTAAATTCCTAATGTTAAATTTCCCGGAAAATTATAAAAATTTTCCTGAAAACGACCGATATTGCTGCTGTTTTGTTTTTATATCCCTAAAATCAGGGGTTATTTCTTTTAAAAAGATTGTTTTATTATTTCCTCGCTGAATCCTTAAATTTAATTTCCCATAATATAATTCCGTGAATATTTTAATTTTATAAGTCCAAGTAATATATCTGTGGCTCCAAGCATTAACCGCTTAAGTGGACTTAAGACGAAATTGAGTTATCAACATCATTGTATTCTCCATGTACGATTGCGTATACCCACAAAAATTCTTTACCGAATTCTTTAATTTGGCCAAATATAGCTATTTGAAAAAATGCATAACCGCGTAAGTTCATGTATCAGAATAAATTTATAAAACTTTAAATCGCTCTCCTGAAAAATTGCAAAAAACAACTTAAGCGGTTAATGCTTGTTAATGTTTTAATTACTTATTCCTCTATAAGATTGGGATGTCAATTTTCTTAGTTTAATCTTAGTCGGAATTTCACAAATGACAATACAAATTTCAGATAACAACCAAACAGATAGGTACCAAAATTCAATGAAACTAATAAAGATGCTAAAATTTGTTTAAGGTCATTAAATTCTGTACACCACATGGATATATTGACTGCACGCCGCTGATTCATATAAAAGATGGTTTTATAGAGCTAATGATATATAAACCTTAAGGAGTTATCTCACAAATTAGATTTTTAACGTCAACGAATCAACGTTTAAGAAATCTAGTCAAATCGAAATCGGGTTTTTTTAAAAACATAAATTTACTTTTAATTTTCATGTTTTTCGGGACCTCTCTGAACTAAACGTATTTTACAAAAAGTTTCTTCCGGATGGGGAAAATCTAATTACACAGAATTGTTCTCAAATAAATAACAAACAAATCAATATCTAGAAATTTGAAAAAAATCTTTCCTCGAAATTTGGCGGAAGTTAAGTTAAAGTGGGAAGATAAATCTGAAATTTGAAATTTCAATCAGAATTTAGATATCAAGTTAGGATTATCAAAATTTCTCGATGAAAGGAAATATCGATCTGAGTTAGGTTGGTTAAATGACAGAAATTAGTGATAAGGGTATAATCCAACAAAAAGGGTATAACAACCGATAAGCGTTCCTAAATATGTAATGAACAAATAAATTTCTCCAAATTTAGAAAGAATTAATTTCCGAATTTTGGTGATGGTTTTAAAGAGCCACTTTATCCTAGACTTATAGGGAAAATCCTAGAAAAATATCGGATAAATTCAGGGGAGTCAGTAAAATCAATTAAAAAATTAGGAAATATTGAAAAAAGTCGGTATTATTCAGAAAAAGCCATCAAAAGTGAGGATAAATGCAGAAAAAATTATGTTTAGGTGGGAGCAAGATATGATGAGTTGTGAGGGGCAAGAAAATTGAGGAGATCTGACCTAACAAGAAATTTTTAGATTAATACTAGTTTAAGTGCAGATCGAATACACTTAGAATGAGTTGATTCGCCGCTGTTCTTTAGTTCTCGTACATACTTAAATTATATTGAATTACATTACGTTAAATCCATGTCAAGTTGATCAGATTGATGCACAAGTAACAGGGTACTCCAATCAAATTCATCGATTTAGAGACATAATATCGAAAGTCATTTTCTAATGAAATTTTCTAACTGGGAAAATTCCTCGTTAATTAAATATTAAATTCCAACAAATAATTATTATAATATTGACATGATTTCTTATAAAATTTATGATAAATTACCCCTCTACAGGTACGACAACATAAATCGGAACACCTAGTAACACTATGTATCCGTATACCTTCTAAATTTAACTTCTGATTTTTGATTATAAAATCATAATAATGATTGGATTAAAATCTTTATATTTTATTTATAAATTGACAATTACATAATGTCAAAAAAAAAATAAATAACAATAATTATATTTATTAATTATTATAAATTATTACGTCCGTTGAATAATTACTCGTTCGATATAGAAAGATCGTATCTATTGGTTTGTATGGGATTTTCCGACAATATTAAATGAGCTTTAGGCAATTTTTTTGGTTGACGCCAAATTATTATTACAATTTTATCGTGGTAATTTCTTCGTTATCTAATAAAGGTCCTCTGCAATCCAATTATTTCTATATGCCAAATGGTCTCATTTAAATATTTGATTCCTAAAATAAAAATCTTTCACTTATCATTCGACTACAAATTACACGAAATTGTTACTTAATAACCTTTACTTGAGATGGTAAAAAAAAAATGAATGAAATTAAATTGTAAAATAGAATTTGAGTTTGGTACGGTGAAATGGGAAATGGTTATTGAATTTTTATATGCATTTTGCACATTGAAATTTTTGTAATAATATATAAAGGCATGGTCAAGCAGAGAAAGGTACACATTACTTAATTCACTTCAATTGAAGAAAGATCTCCAGAAAGAGAAAAAAGCGTCTCCAGCCAGAAATTAATCCAAGTGAAAGTGACCGTTTTTCTTTAAATCGAGACATAATCGTGTGTAATAAAAATGAACTCATTTTTGGTATGTTAAATTTTATGTAATTTTTAAAATTAAATAATACATCGATTTTTTTTCAGGTAACTTTATTGGTTATCTCATCGGTGATTGTTGCGGAAGCCTTCCCATCCGATGAGCATGTAGAATGGAGCGGTGGTGATGAGCATGGCGGTGGTGATTATGATGGTCATGGTGATATTCATACAACACAAAATGTTGATTCAAAACATGTCCCCGTACCTGTATATCAAAAAATCGGGGTACCAATTCCACATCCAGTACCCGTTGCCGTACCCGTTCATGTTAATGTTAAAATTCCACAACCATATCCCGTACATGTGACAAGTAACATACCAATTCAAGTGCCTGTTTATAAGGTTATTACCAAAGTCATTGAAAAACCGGTACCGTATACGGTTGAAAAACCATATCCGGTTGAAATTAAGAAACCGTATCCAGTTGAAGTTTATAAGAAAATTACTGTACCAGTACCACAACCCTATCCGGTTCCAGTTACCGTTTACAAACATATTTTACATAAGGAAACATCATACGGACACGGACATGGACATGGAAAACATTAAATGAGAGAGTTGGAGTACTACCATCTGATGTTGATTTTCTTTTATTTTTCATTACTTACGAAAGTTCCTTATAATCACACATTTCGTTTTGTTGTACATTTTTGTTGAATTTTGTATGAATATTCTAATTTTGTTAACTAATTTTACGAGAAATAGAAAAATAAGAAAATAATTTGAGACAAATTTTTAAGCAAACGTTAGCCTTTTATTCAAATTTAAATGACCTTCCTTCCATTTATCCTGATTAAATCTAATGGGAATATACAGAATGGATTAATAATCCTTTAAAATTGAACAATAGAAGTTTTATCGCCAAAATCGCGCGCTTTATTATATCGGAATGGAGGATATGCAAATTTTTTTTTGGCAAACCTCTTCTCTTCTGAGTTCATTATTCCTTAAAATAAAATTTTAAAATAGTTTTTCTTTTTGTTACGAAAATTCAATTCGATTGGTTAATGTAAAAATGTATATTTAATGTTCAGAGTAGATCCTTCAGAGATTGGGATACGGGGATATCATCGAACCGATTAAATGTAATTTTTAATTGCAATATTTATTTCTTTTATACGAAACTAAATTCATCGACAGATTGTTTATTTGATGTTCGATATATCCGATAGTATTTTATATAACTTAGTCTTCTTTTATCAATTAGATATGTTAAAAGAAAAGATTTTTGTTTATAAATGTTGAACATTAAACAAGAAAATTGATTGAGCCCACCCACCTACGGACATCTTCAAATAAATCATCCTGTACTATGATTACATGTCCCGAATAGAAAGCTACCAGAAAAATTATGATTTGATTTGAATAAAAATTTTTCATCATAATACCAAAACTTCTGGGGGTACAGTGAATGTAGTAGGTCAATGTAAAACAAGTAGCAAATCTTTAAAATAACAACAAAATCTTAAAGAGAACTACGCAAAAAATATTTACCAGAAGATGAAAGATAATGGACATTGGCAAAAGTCTAGGGCAATAAGAAAACATTTACAAATTGTAATGGGTTAGGTTGTAACCAGGGTCAGGAAATAAAATGTCGGTTAATATTATTTCTGGATATATCAATGTTTAATCATGTTAATATGTACATCGAAAATAATGAGTCTGCCACTGTATTTATTGTAGAAAAATATCTCTTTTGTTTATTATTATTATCTTCCAACTAATAAGCAAAAACTGGCTTTACAACGAAACCACCCAAATCTTATAGGTAATTAAAGAGAAATCGTTGGCAAAAATTATGATTGGAAATTATATTCCATTTTATTAAGAATTTCGATCAAATTTCCCTTAAAATTATAGCTAGTAACGAATTTAATTAGATTTTTAAGTACCTACTATAAAAGTCAAATATGCGCCAGAAATATTCCCTTAAAATGGCATATTAGAAAAATATTCCAAATAAAAAGCTCAAAAAACTTAAAAAAATAGAAATTATTATAATCAATCATACATTCAATTTTCTTTTTTTATTATTCGTTTCTGAATTATCTATAATTTCACTCCATTATTTTGAAGCCTTTATTTTTAATCTATAAGTTCGAAAATTGTTCCCAAATTTTACGCCGTACTTCTGAAATTATTTTCCTTGCATCATTAATTACTGCGGTTTGATGTGGCAAAGTTTTGTCGATTCCTTCCAATTTTTCAATACAAATAATTACAAATTCGTAACTTATGTTTTACAAGAGTTGTAGAAAATGTTGCTGAGTCCGGAATGAATCCGAAATCCGTACTTCTGCGGTCAATTTTATTACCTCAAATTTTCCCGGCGAATTTCTTCCATACTCACCGTAAATTATCTTCCCTAAACCATTGACTGGATTAAATTATTAGAGTTATTACTTTATAATTAGAAGGCTTATATAGGAAGGGAGATTCTAAAAGTACTTTAATTTCTGTAGGCTCAGCCTAGAAACGAATTCTTATTCGATGGATTTGGATTCAAATTAGTGAAAAAATTCTAAAATATTAGGAACCCTTAAACTAAACAAAACTACCATAAGCACTTGATCTCAGTTTCTGAATTCTCGATAAATTTGCTTTAAATCGGTAAGTAATGATTGCTTCTAAATCTAAGATCCACATTACCACACTACCAAGGGCCGCGTTAAGCTGTTTACTGGTCCAAGGACCGAGTTGAGTCTCCCTAGGCCCTCAATAAGTACAATCTTTTTAGTTATAGTATAAGTACAATCTCAATAAGTTTTGAAATCTAATTTTAATCAAACCGAATAATGAAATGTTAAACAAATCTGAAACCTATCCTACACAATCTCTGCAAATGTTTTTAATACCCAAAGAAAGCTTGAACTTTAGGATGTATTTTTATTTGTATGGAAACCTACTGTCCATCAAAATAATTAACCCGCAATGAAACTCAAGGTGATTCGACAAAAGCCCCGCGTATCAAATTTCTATCCGAATAAACTAAATTATAATTAAATCTGACTTTTTCCTACAAAAGCTTTACAGAAGCTTAAAAGCTCATCGAATACTTTGGGTTGGGTGATATAATTTTATATTTATTGGAATCTACTATCCATCTAAATAAGTTAACTGTTACGGAAATCAACATGTTATGGCAAAAGCTCGTCGCACATACGCACGAACTCAGTGAAAGCTTTGAGTTTTGAATAAAATTTTATACTTTTAAAATATAATTTTTATCCGAACAAAATGGAATTTCCCTACAAAAGCTCAATAAAAGCTTGGAAGCTGCTTTAATACTTTTGATGTTTTATTCGTATTGAATCCGATTTTACATTCAAATAATTAACTATAACGAAATTCAAAATGGTTCTACAAAATGTTTTTTTTTTGTTTATGGTGGTTGTCTCTTGGAAAGTTTCGGGATTTTTGACTCCATGGTAGTAGAACGCATTTAACTTATGATCTTGCAAATGATTCTTAAGTATCATAATTCGGGTCCAAAGATTTTCGAAGCCCTAGGCCTAGCTTATAAAATATCCGCAGCTTTAGGATTAAATATCTTGTGAAATCCGCTGACAGATTCCTAACGTTATCGTTAAATAACCTATAGCTATAATCATTCCAAGTAAAGATTACCCAAGGAAATTAATTCTGATAGATTCTAATCAGTTGGGGTTATAATACCGAATACAAGGCTATTCGGTCGTGTAGTCAAATAGGGTCATATGGGCGAAAGGTCGATTATAGGTTTGAATGCACCGATTGGTTTTTAATATTTCGAATAATAAAATATTAAATATTATTTAAATGTAATTCGAAAATTTCCTTATTTATCGGAAAACATGGAAACTATCATAAAAGTAGATTTTATGAAAATTTTAGAACTTCAGCCGCACCTTCTGCAGGCGCAAAGCGCACCTTCTGAAATATGGCCCAGTGAAATATCTAATAATATGTGATACGGAAAGCGAAAATCTTTTCTAAACTGTTTGGGCTTGTAAAAGCCCACAAAGCCGACAAAAAGTATCACGATTTATTAAAAATCAAATATACAATTTATGGCTCCAAACTTTTCTTTTGCTCATACTGCAGAAGTAACTCTCCCGACAATAGGTCCTATCCCGTTTTCCCCATCACATTATAATAGTAATATAGCCGGCATATACTGTATAAGCTTCAAATACTTTACTACTAAAAATGTTAAGCTTGTAGAAATTAAGTATTAGGCCTGGAAGATCTATCTGACACAAAAATCTTCTATAAAATCTTTGGTGTTAATTTTTCTAAACTCCTTTTTCCGGGATAATTTATTCCAATCGATATTTTCCGTATCTCCCGGGTACATGGAATATGAAATTGAAAGAAAACGTTCCAGAATTTCTTGGTAACGAATTTTGGCCTAATTAAAAAATGAAAATCTTTTAAATTTTTATGTAATTAGATCATAGAATTTGCACAGAAATTTTTTACGAGAATTTACAGACATTTCCTCCGAGAATAACATTTTTCTTTAATTGTCATCAAAATTAGAGGCCCAACTTTTTTGAAAAATTTCCCTATAGAAGATTTATTCAGTACAAACAATTCCGTGTGATTAGATTATTCCATTCCTGAAGAAAATTTTCGGTTACTTCAAGATTTCGTTCAAACTGTCAACGAAATTTTGCAGATTGGGTAAATGATCGAAAAATAATAATTTTTATTAATTATTTTATCTTTATTTATTGAACTAATATGTACATTATAGTCTATTTATTGTTTAAAGTTTATGCGAATTATTAATTTAAATTAGTTTAAATCAGCAATCGTCAAATGTTTGGCCTTTGAGATTATGTTAAATCATGGATCGACTTGATGGCTTTTCAACTTTGAAAACCACTTTTCTGGCTATGCATTTTGACAATTTCGAAATCAATTAAACCCAAAATTAAAGATAAAATAGAATTAATATTTAAATAAATTGCATTAATAATATTGACCGCCCGCAACTGCTAATAAAATTGGAAAATTCAATTAATACTTAAAAATTATCATCAAGGAAGTAAGGTTCTTAATTTAATTTTATTACGTTATTTTCGGGTTTTCTTAAAATTTTCCAATTTTAACGATTATTTTTTTTAATTTTTTCATCTTCTCAGAATTTTTTTTTACAATTTTTCATTTTCAAGAGGTTTTTCGATTTTTAAGAAATATTTTGCCAATTTGATACTAATTTTAATAAAATTTTCTGATTTTCAAAAAATCATCCGAAATATTTAAAATATCGTAATATTTATGTAATTTTCAAATTTTCAAAAACTTATAATCGAAATGGTTAATTTAATAATTAATTTCTATTTTTTAATCACAAAAAGAATGACTGAAAATAAGGAATTCTAAAGAATATAAAATACTCATTTTTCTGATCTACGACTTTTAAGAAATTTTCTATTCTTAATTCTCAATCTTTCCTCAAATTTCCTTATTACTTCCCGCATTTATCGATTTCTTTCTGAAAGGATAATAATATTTTAATTCAAACAAATTCTCGCTCGTGCCATTCCGATTTATTTTAAGTTAAACATAATTTTCTTTACAATTTTTTCTTTTAAATCTTTATTTATTTTATTATTTCTCAATATTTATCTGGTTAACAGAAAAAAGATGCATACCAGCTTCTGAATTATTCTTGAAAAATATAATTTAATAGATTTTGGAGAGGAGGCGATATGAAAGAGGAATGGGAAATGATTACAATGCAGAAATTGCACCAAATGGGCAATGCATTTTTATTTGTATAACTTATTTTTCTTTATTATGTATGTATACCTGCTTGAAATTGAATTGTATAATATGAAATTGCAGGCCCGCCAGATGAATTATTTATTTATTATTTATAAAATGAATATTTGTAATTGCAATTTGCAATTGCATTGTTGGATTGCAATAACTTTAAAATCGTTTATATTTTTGTTTGAAATTAAAACAATTTTAAGAGTTCATTAATTTCTCGTCGGAGATTTTTTGATTAAATATTTAAATGAAATTTAAATAAATAAAATTTAATTTAACATTCAATAAATTGTCTAAAAAAGAGGTAGATGACTGACTGGATACCATTACTTTTCAGAATGATATCGGGGCGAGTAAAACCAACGAGAAAAAAATTTCAATATTATATCGTATAGAAATTTGTAACGTCCCAATATGCAAATTTTCTGATTCAAACATTTCGCAATGTCGGATATGCCGTTTTAAATGATTTTTTTCCATCGTTTAAACTTTAAATCCAGGCAGGGGTAACGAATCAAAATAAAGATGAACCGAGAAAAAAAAGGCCAAAACAGTTCATTTTCTAGACATTAAATGAATTAAATTTGCATAAAATGTAATTCTATATGAAGTAAATATGCAAAGATTGGACAATTGAAATAAATACGAAAGCCAAAGAAAATTGAATGGGAGTGCAAAAAGTTTTCAGAATTTATTATGTGCATTTTTTTAATAATACATTTTGAATAAATCAAAATAAATATAAAGAAATTAGAAAATATAATAGGAAATTAATTTGAAAACTTGACGTTTTATCTGAATGACTGATTTACATTGTTTTCCCGCGGGTGGATATATACAACCAGATATATTCTTGGATAGTCTATAATCCTTTCGTTCAGAAGTATTTTTATGGTTGAGTAATCAGTCAGCTAATCATTTACTATTATAAGTCAAAATAATCTATTAAAAATATCTATCTCACTTACCTTATAAAAGTACTTCAATTGAGACAATTAAATACAAGTTTCCCCGATTTTCTGGGCTTTTCTCGAATTTGCTAGAATTCTCTATACAATTTTTAATTTTTCAATTTTTCTCAAATTCTCCCAAAAGAAAATGGCCGAGGAAACTTAACTTAATTACGAACCAATTTCTTGCCCATAGAAACATTTTCAGGTTAAGAGGCATTTAAGGTTTTACAAGTCTGTATCTGGATATACCGGATTCCATTTAAAGTCCCTAAACTCTATAAAACATCTTTACGGATTTTTCAAGTTTTTAATTCTGTTGCTAATTTGAATAGTTTTTTAATTACGCACAAAATTATGTTTAGAAGCAAAAGTATATTATATAATGAGACCTTGGAAGTTACATATTTGGACCCTGGGAGTGTAGACTTTTACTGCAATTCTACACGAAACTTAACAAAAAAAGGTGATTTTTGTCCCGACCCCCTTCGATATCAATATAAGAATTTCAGAATTTGTTAGGGTCGAAAATATATTCGCATTTTTTATGCTAACTTCTGATAACTCCTAAACGGCTCATTCGATTTGCTTGTGTGATACATTAAGTGAATGATATTGAACGGAGCATTTCGAAAAAAAAATTCTAAAAAACAATCAGTTTCAGTTTTTGTAATTTTTTATCCCCTCCAATAGAGAGATGCCCCCCCCCCCCATACAAATATTATTTTTTTTCTAAACTCTGATCTTAATACATATCATATAACAATTGATATACGCTAGCGCACTGGGTGGTTTCTAAGATATTATTTGACTTTCGCTTCTCTAACATTTAGGGGAGTGTAACCGGTTATGGGACACGTTTGCAAAAAACATCATATGAAGTTTCCAATAAAATATTACGCAAATGTATGAACACCATTCGAAAGCTATAGGATCAATAGCAAACTTTACTCAATACAAAATCAGCCGATTAAATTAAAAGCCCAAATTGTTTTTATCAATTTTCTGAAGGTCTGCTTTTTGACAAAAAAAAAATTTG
>JANTOP010034694.1:0-11272 GCA_027564815.1 Symmerus nobilis | reverse complement strand
ATTTTTTTACTGCAAATTATTTTTTTTACTGAAAGAAATTATTTACAGATTTTTTACTGATAGAAATTATGTTTATTTTTATATTTACCGAATTATTTTATTTACTTCTGGGTAATATCTTTTTTACTACCAGTTTAATTTTTTTTACTGGTCAAATTATTTTTTTTTCCACCATCGGTGCCTGAATGAATAAATATAAGTTCCTTGACATATCCTATGATCATCCAATGATCCATATCAATATTTTTTACCAATTGCAAACTGTGAAATCAAGTTTTTTACTGCCAATATTGTTCTGTTATTGCCAGTAAAAATTTTATCTTATCTTTTAATTAATATTCGTATATAATTAATTTAGTTTGTCAAAGTTATGTAATGTTTTTACTGGGATCAATTTTATTATTTTACTGTTATAATTATTAATATATTTCCGAATTGGTCGTTTTTACCTTCAGAATAATTTGAAATTGCGAAAATTCAATTAAATGATTTTTACTGAAAAAAAATTTTTTACTGATAGAAATTTGGTTTTTTTTACCAGTATCAGTATTTTTCTACCAGTTTAAATTTTTTTACTGGTCAAAAAATTTTTTTTCCCTTGGTACCTCAATGTAAATATTCAATTTATTTCTAGTTAATATTTTTTATTTTACGTTTATTTTACTACCAATATATTTACTAAATAATATAATGTACATATAATATATTTGACTGCTTAAATAAACTCGATGATTAAATAAGATATGAATTGAAAGTTTATTTTTTTTACTGAGTTACTTTTTTTTACTGTCAAATCAAATATTTTTTTTACTAACCGAACTCTTGTTTTTTTCGAGTAAATCATTTAAAATTTTTATATCCTACAAAATAATTTTTTTACTGGTAATTAAATTTTTTTACTGTTCGAAAATATTCTTATTTTCGCTAAATATTAACTTTAACCTAATTATTTTTCTACTTTTGAGCCAATTTTTTCCGGGAAATTAAACATATCCAAATTTCTGTACGGATTTGAGTAGAAGATGAGAATTTACCTATCGAATGATACCCATATATGAAGAGGCATTTTCAAAATTTCTATTTTTTAATGAACGTCCGATTTTCGAAAAATTCCAGGCGTTAAATTGAATTCTTGTGGTTCATAAGGGGTGAATTGATCGAATACAAAAAAGTCCGATTCTTATAGATTTATCATTGATTCATTGTACGATTTTTAAATTAATTTCGATTGAGAAATTTGAAAATTACATGAAAATTGGGAAATTTTTTAAATGCCGGAAAATTTAATGAACTTGGATAAATTCCTTGAAATATCGGAAAAAATTTTCTAAAATTCTATTTCTATTTCTTTTAAAATTTTATTTATGTAAATTTTAAAAGAATCACACATTTTATTACTTTCGTGAAGTTTAAAAATTTAACAAAAAGCCCAAAAATTTCAAAGCCATTCTTCAAAATGGCAAATTTAATAAAAATTGCATATTTGATTAAAATCGGGAAAGTTTATGAATTTCGCAAAATTTAAAAAGATGGAAAAATTTCATTAAAATGGTGGATGGTCAATTTTCATGAAATTTTCCGATTCTGCTTTTCCAGATTTTTTTTTATTAGAAATTATAATTTTATTGCCTACAATTTTCATAAAGCTTTTTTATTGACTTTTTTTACGTCTTCATACATTTTTATTATTTTAATTAAATAATAAAATTAAATAATAATCCGTTTATCGTTTCTTACTAAATTAAATAGGTCATGCCATTTACTACTTCCCTTATTTTTATTAAACATAAATAAATTAAATAAATTAAGTAATAGCTTTTTATATAAAATTTATTTAATTTTCCTTAACAGTTAATTTTAGGTCTAAATCTCCAATAGATTAATGAGGGAATTTAATTTGTCCGTTGTTGGTCGGATTGAAGAAAAATCACCGATCCCTCTGAGGATTTCCTCTTTCTTTACGGTTAACGAACATAATTTTTCCTGATTTCTTCGCGGGTCCTGAAAATAAATATAAAATGATATTAAATTTTTTTTTCTGATTTTTTCCCCCGAAAATCATACCTCTATCAGGAGAAATCTTAATTATTTATTCATAGCGTTTTAATGCAATTTAATGGACTATTCATACACTTGATTCATACCAGTTTTTTTTTACCAATTTATTAATTTAAAATGTAGCGAGATGGGTAAAAGGTTTTTTTTTCCATCGTCCTTTCCTCTATAAAATTATATTAAAAAAGTAGAAAAAAGAAAATAGAAATTGTACACGGTAGAGATTGAGCGGAGGGATAATGAATAATCTACTACTTTCCCCAGAACTTCCAAAAAATAAAAAAATTACGAAACTCTTTCTCATCACAGAAATATTAAAAGGTTTTTTAATTAAAGTAAAAGTTTAATGAGTTTTAATTAAAGTTTATGAACGAACATTGTACATATTTCAATATTTCCATTTTTTTTTATGGATATGCAATATATACAATTTATTGCTTTGACTTTTTAATAAAAAAAAAAATTTTATAGTCTTCAATTTAATTACGATTTTTCCGTCTTCAATGGGGAGGGAGGCATGTGGAGACAGATATCTTAACGCTATTTAATTTCCTTCCAGGTCTCGGCCTTAATTGTCTGTGAATGGAAAGAAACGAAATGACCAACTCCCCCGGTTGATTATTAAATTTATGAAATTTTTACCCATTCACAAGCCCCTCGAATGAATTTCATTTCAGAAAAGTTTTTCGGTTGAATGACCATTTATCGATATAGGCACGTAACAATTCGAATCGTTACGGAAAGTATTACGAAACGATTTTTATATCTTATATAAGTTATAAGAATTGGATAAAAAAAAGAAGGAATAAAAAGAAAAGGGGTAAACGAATTTATCTCCCCCCTTATTTTCTCCCTCGACACTGAAATTACCCATATACCCTTTTAAATATCTTTATTAACGGAGAAATGGGTATTTTGCTACTTAAAATAATCGAATGGGAAGTTTCGGAATCGTTGGCGATCCGATACCGAAGAAATTCGGTAAAAAATTGGGTAACAAACGATTTCCGATAAAGAAAATTTTAAAATAAAAATTTCCACTTATCCAACCGAAATCGTATATTTTTGGTGACCGATTTTGGGGGACGGACGGGTCCAAGAAAAAAGTTGGTAAAGTGATACTAGTGCAAATATTTATAAAAAAAAAATCTTTTGTGTGTTAGAAGAGCCTGGGGACGATGATCCGTCCATTTATGGATATTGTTGATTGGTATTTATATAGGTTTCGAATATATTTTTTTTAGGATGATTTTGTCCTTTTTTTTTGGTAGATATTTGCCAATTTATCGATAAACTTTGTCGGAATGTCAGTTGTTTGTGACCCCAGCTTTTAATATGACACGATATTCGCATATTGTGTGTTATTTTTAAGAGGATACTGATTGAAAATTGTGTGTATACAGGATATGGGTATATAGATATGGGTATTCAAATTTTTTACAGTAAATTCTTGAATATCCTGGATTTAGAAATTTATTTTATATTAAATATTATTTTAAGATTTTACGTTATCCGTTCGCATTATTTATCGAATCCCCAGGACTAGTATTTCGTTTTATGAACGGAGATTTTCACATACGATAAAAATTACTTTACATTTTAAGCATAGAAATTTTTTTTCCCCGGTCGGGGTCACCATATATAGGTTTTCGCATTTTATACTACCTTATACGGGTTTTTTTATGACCGAAACTTAGTATATATATGTAGACATATATCCTAGACTAAAGTTTCGAGTTGTAATATTATTATTGTATGTATCCATTTTTTCCGATTTAAAATATGGAAGGATATGGATATCCCCAAAAAATACGGCCAAAAAAGACCTTCCGAACCAGAGATTACCCCTTTTTTGTGGCTGACTGGTTTATCAGATGGCATTTTGATCTCATTTTTATGTACAGATGGGAATATGATTTTTTATGTACAAAATTTAAAAAAGAAAAGTTAGTAAATTTTTTAAGGTGGACCGAATTATATTAATACTAAAAAAATCCTTTACAAAAAAAAAAGGAAATCGTCATAAAAACGAGAAAGTTTATAAACAATTTTTTCCCTCGTTACCAGATATCCATATTTAGGGATTATAGGTTTTCAGAATAAATTGAAGAGTTTCTGGGGAAAAATGTTTTTTTTTACCAATTTTTACGAGATAATTTGAAAATTTTCGAGACTATAGAAAATAGACATAATTTTGTGATGGGTAAAATATTTTTTTTTACTCCCGGAATCCCTTTTTGGCGGAATAAAATTAACCTATCCCGAGTATATTAGAAGTTTAATCTGAAAATATACTTGAAAGGATTCACATCTAAATTTTGATAACAAATTTTGATGTGAATGAATTATTTTTTATTCCCTCATTTTTAACAGTGAAAGAAATAACCGATTTTCTACGAATTTTCCCTTTCGAATAAAAATTCATTAGAAATTTTACTTTTTTTTCCGAATTTACATGAAATTATTATTAAAAATCAGCCGGGACACTGTTCAGTTAAATTTCAGTAAAAAAAATATGATTAGGCGGTGGGAAAATAGGGGTTTTTTAGACTCTACAGGTATAAGTCATTTTAAAAATTATCACTTCTTACTATGGGAAGGAAGGTGTTAGGAGAATATATTTTCCCACATTTTCCATTTTCTAATTTTTTCCCCTGATTTATTCGATTTTTTATTACTTTTCCTCAACTTTACCCAAATCTTTCGCGTCTTCCAATTTTTCGGGACTTTTGAAATTTGTTCACAATTTTCCGGAATTTGTGACGAATTTTTCAAGATTTTCCTCCAATTTTTGCCAACCAATTTTCATCTTTTAATTTATTAAAAATTTCTTTTCTGATATTTCGGAACTTTCATGTTTTTTCTGGCATTCTCTGACATTCCCCAACATTTTCCAAACTTTTCTGACATTTATTCTTATTTACCCAGCCTTTTCTGAGATTTTCCTGTCTTTGGACTATTTTATGATTTTAATTTTAATTTTGGCCAATTTATGATTTTTTCCGACGATTTTAGTGATTATTTTCTGAATTTTCTATCTAATTCTCGATTTCGCCCCGACCATATCTGAATTGACTAGACCAAGTCTGAAAATGTTGGAAGAATATCGAGAAATAGACAGGAAAGGTATGAAAAGTGCGACAAATTTTGAAAAATTTAAGGCGAAGTCGAGAATTTCCCATGAGGCGGACATATATCTGAAAAAAAGCAGAAAAATAGTTCGGAGAAGTTATGAAAATGAATATTTGTCCTATGTCTTCCTATTCTCACATCTTCGCGCTAGTCCCAAACCTCATTTAAACGAATATGACTGACTTCAGGTACTTCCATTTTTTACCGAATTTACGTGTATTTATTTTAGAAAATTTTTCTCGAATTTAATTTGTGTGATTTCTTACTAAATTTAACCGATTTCTTTTTGATCCTTTCTCGACTTCGGCTGATATTTTGAGGATAAAAATTAGAACCTTGCACCTCAATGGCATCAGCCTATTATGCCAATGACATTGACCCAGCAATAAAGCTCTTAAAAATATCAGGTTAATCGGAGAAAGATAAGATAAGAGGGATACAGATATGGAACAATTGTCATGTTGTCTATTATTATAATTGAGTTAGAAATCTACGGTTTTTACCTTCCGTAACTGCGAATTGTTTAAAATTTCTAAATTAGCCTAAATATGGGTCACTCTAGTACACAATTGAATCCTCAAGCCTTTTCAAGGAGTAAACAGCCTTAATATTTTACTGTACAGCTGAATTTAACAAATTCGTTGACGTATCCAATGACAAACTATTTTTTACCAATTGCAAACTGTCAAATCATATTTTTTACTGCCAATAATGTATGTTATTGGCAGTAAAAAATTGTATCTTATTATATGTATAATTAATTAATTTAGTTTCTCTAAAAGTTATGTAATGTTTTTACTGGGATAAATTTAAGGTTTTTTACTGTTATAATTATATTTCTGAATTCGTTGTTTTTACCTTCGGAATAATTTGAAATTGCGGAAATTTAATTAAATGATTTTTACTAATAATTATTTTTTTTTTACTGAAAGAAATTATTTACAGATTTTTTACTGATTGAAATTAGGTTTATTTTTATATTTACTGAATTATTTTATTTACTTCTGGGTAATATTTTTTTACTGGTCAAATTATTTTTTTTCCATCCTCGGTACCTGAATGTACATAAATATAAGTTCCTTGACATATCCTATGATCATCCAATGATACATATCAATATTTTTTACCAATTGCAAACTGTGAAACAAGTTTTTTACTGACAATATTGTTCTGTTATTGCCAGTAAAAATTTTATCTTATCTTTTAATTAACATTCGTATATAATTAATTTGGTTTATCAAAGTTATGTAATGTTTTTACTATGATCAATTTCATTTTTTTACTATTGTAATTATAAATATATTTCTGAATTGGTCGTTTTTGCCTTCGGAATAATTTGAAATTACTAAAATTCAATTAAATGATTTTTACTGAAAAAATTTTTTTACTGATAGAAATTATTTACAGTTTTTTTTACTGATAGAAATTTGGTTTATTTTTATATTGACTGAATTATTTTATTTACTTCTGGATAACATTTTTTACTATCATTTTAATTTTTTTTACTGGTCAAATTTTTTTTTTCATCCTTGGTATTCAATTTGTTTCTTGTTCATATTTTTTATTTTACGTTTATTTTACTACCAATATATTTACTAAATAGTATGTCGTGGTAAAAAATATTATATTTTACTGCTTAATTAAACTCGATTTTTAATGCCAAATTAAATAAGATATGTAATAAATGAAAAGTTTATTTTTTTTACTGAATTACTTTTTTTTTACTGACGAATGAAATTTTATTTTTTTACTAACGAGACTCCTTTTTTTCGAGTAAATCATTTAAAATTTTTATTTCCTACAAAATTTCCTACAAAATAATTTTTTTATTCGTAATTAAATTTTTTTACTGTTCGAAAAAATTCTTATATTCGCTAAATATTAATTTTAAGCTATTTATTTTTCTACTTTTGAGACAATTTTTTACTGTAAAATCTTGCAGAAATAAAATAGATCGAAAATTGAATTATAGCCCCACGATAGCTGCGCCAAAACTTTTTCGATCCTATCTTTTCATACACGTGTGATTTTATAATAATTTAAAATACGGCTTGTAAAATGAAATTAACGGAATAATTAAATTATTTTATTATCCTTAATTGTTCGCTGTAAACTTCTAAATCTTTATTATCTCATTATTATTACATGTCCGTTCAGAAAATTCTTAAAGCGACTCGTAATGAAACGGTGTGCCTATTTCTTTTACACATCGCATTAATTCTTCGGTTAAAATTCGTTTCTAGACATTTTAGAGAAGTGAAATATTTAAATGGTGGAAAATATTTTTGTCTAATAGAAATTAAACGTTTAATTTTCGGGGGAGAACGGAACCATTTGGTTTGGGTTTTATGATTGGATTGGATATACACCAAATGACAAAGTAAATTGCTGACACGAAATTTTTTAATTAAGGCCAATTTAGTTTTACACAAATCCTACCAGAAAATCAGCCTAACGTTAAATTAACGTTGATAGGAAAGGAAGGGTGTCTTGCATGTTGAAACATTTAAGTCGGAAGGAAAAAATAGAAACATTTATTAATTCGGGGGAAAATCACATTAAAATCTATTAATTGTTATATGGAAAAGGGTTCGATTGAATTAACACTGGTCTAAGGTAATATTACCGGTAGAAAATGAAAAACCGGTGAAAACTTATGGAACAGCCGAATATAAAATATTTATCCCCGCTCTTAACTATTTAATCTTATATTTTAATTTCCATCATAAATACATCGCTTCCATTGTCCCAATCGTATAACTTTGCTCAGTTTATCGGTTCAATTACACTCGTTATCCTTTAATAATAAAAAAAAACATTTTATGTCAGGACAATGAATGGTAGATACGGACGGAAAGGAAAAGTATAAAAAAAATATAGAAAATTATCTTTTCGTCCAAAGGTATAATGAAATGGATAATGGGGTGACAAAAGCTTAAGGCTATTTGTTCACCTTTGTGTCCCAAAAAATGAATAGAAAATCGTTTCAGTTAGAAAATCAGATATAGAAAACGCACAATTTCATACCGAATTAGAAGATAGTAAATAAATTTATTTATTTGTGTGTCCGGCACGGGTTCGGTCCGTTTATTTATAAGAATTTTTTTTTCTTCCGAATGAATGGTCAAACTGGAAGATAATTCCTTCAAGGTCGACCCTTTCGATGGTCATATCTAGCAGACAGATCTATAGTTTTTTTTTCTTCCTTTCCTCTATGTTTATTATGACAAATAAAATTTATGTTGGACTGATTACGGTATCAGTCGAGTAAATTAACCCTTTCTCCCCGAAAAAAACTTATATACGATTTTCTTATCAGGGGGAAATGATGTATATTTAAGGTCAATTACCAAAGAAACGGTATGTAGGCGGTATTTTATTAAAGAAAGGAAAAAAAATCAAAAGTTTATAGAAATTTTTTTTTCTTTATTTTTTTCTTATCAACTCTCGTTTGATCCTTTTCGATTTACCAAATTTCAGTATTTATTAGTAAATCGTCAAAGACAAAATTGACTAAAGGCATGGAGAATTGATTTTTTCTTATAACTTTTGAAACTTTTGATTAAAAATTTTTATCGAAAATTCAGATCCTTTTGAAGATAAAATACTGATTTAATTAAAACTAATATTTTAAACTATATTAGTTAATTTTCGATATTAAAAACTAGTAATTTGAACTTCCCCTTTTACCTTTTTTAAAATAATACCATGAATAAATGAAACTGGTAATGTAAATTTAAATCCATCGATAAAAGAACAGAAATAACAGATATAAAAAAATATTTAACATAACAAAAGGGATAATCTGGGGGACATCAATCACATTAAATGGGTGGACAATAATTTTCAACAAGAGACCAACCTTTTTAATGGGTCCGGCTTATTGTCAATTAAATGAAATTTTCACAGGTGATTTTTCCTGCCCCAAGAAATTAATCCCTGGTTGTTGCGATTAACCTTTTATTTAATATCACACAATTGTGATATTAAAAACCTTTTGGGACAGACATTTAGTTGGTTTGGTGGTAGAGACCCGAAAAAGATTAAAATAATAATATTATCTAATAGTTGTATGTATTAAAACCGGTAATTTATTCATTGATAAATTAGAATATATTCGGCCTACCAACTAATTGGCCCGTTTATAAGCCTTCGAATGTTTGTTTTAATCGACAAATTTTCAATTAAAATTAAAATTTAATCAAATAATAACCGAAAACTATTAATGATTATAAAACAAATATTAGCCATCAGATACCCCGAAAAACAGAATTATTGATTTGATCAAATGAAAAAAATTAAATTAAAGTAGTTCTTCCACAATACCCATCCATAATCTATATATAATTATCTAAACAATTTGTTTTACTATAAAACCATTAGTATAATTATTTGGTGGGATGATTCCCGCGGAAATAGCTCATATTATTGTTTAATTAAATATTTAATAATTTAATGCATTGTTCTAACCTATTTATCAAGTAATCGCTCGGTGGTTTTTCTCCGTATCTCATTTGATATACGGGTTGACCCACGTTGGGCGCCATTTTTTTTATCGTCCATATGGGGTTGAGGTAATTTAATTATTAGATATTTATAAGGTTAATCAAATAAATTGAATATTGGATTGATTATCTATTTTTATTATATTTATTCTTTTTATTGTTAGCAAATAGATGATTGAAACATAATGTTTTGGTGTAGAAATTTTAAATGTATGAAATGTAGGTAAATATCAAGGATTTTTTTTTTTAGATTTGTAGCTTCGATATTTATAAAATAATCACCGAAATGAATTTTAAGAAGCATGGAAGCTGCATATTAATAATGGAAATCGAAAAAATAAATTGATTTAAATTAATTATATAAATGTAATGTAATAGTCATATTTCGAGAAATAAAATAATTCTAATATTTTCTGTCATCTTGTTATTTAAAATCTCTCATTTCAGAACGTTATTCGAATTATTGTTTAGGTCACGGAACGGAAAAATCAATCATATTTCGATTGAATCAATCACTTACCTTACTATTTTTACGCCAATAACAATTTTAATTTCTAATTTTTAAAAAGTTAAATTTGATCAAATCAAGAAACATTTGATTTGATATGCAATTTATACTCTCGTCAATTGATCCAAGTTTTCTGATTTTAATGGTTTTTCTCTTATTTTCAGATAGTTTTGTGTTCGATTTGAACTTTTTATTCTAAGTCTTAGAAGCTTACTGTCTAGATTTAATAATTATATTGTGAATATCTCGACCTAATCATTTTATTCTTAGTTTCAGAATATTCTTTTGATACTTTCGTTCTCCATTTGATCTAATATATATACATTCTGAATTTTAGAAACTCAATACTTGATTTGATTTCTTTTCAATAAATGATCAATTACTTCTACAATCAATCTTTTAATTCTTAATTCTAACATGGTTGAATAACAAAAAGATTTATTTGTTATTCTGCTGATAACGTTATGCGAGAAACGAACTTTATTTTGTTCTATCAGCAACGTAATTTTTTTCGGCATTTTAACCATTAAAATGTTCAAGGCATTTTCGATTTCCATGAAATTTTATGATTTTCAAAATTTTCCGAATTTTTATAAAAATTCTCAATTTGTTTGTTAATTTCGGATTTTTCTGAATTTTTAAAATTCCATTTTATATCTTATTTTGTAGAGCGATTCAGTAACGTTTTGGTTTAATTTTCTGTGACGGTAAATAACCTTCTTCCATTTTTCTAGAAATTTCTAAGAGATAAATTTTTTCCAAATTTTTCTAATCGATTGACGCCAATTTAATCAGAATAATTTAGAAAAAATTACCCGTTTTGAGATTAAAATTTTTTTTTGGCAAGAAAATTGACTCCGACCTTCAGAATTTAATTTAATTTTGCAGAATTTTTCTGACAATCTCACGGAAGTTCAATTCATTTTTAAAATTTCGATTTGCACCAGGCTTCCCAATTTTAATTTCGTAGTTTTAGGGATTTCTATTAGACGGAGAGCCAGCTACGATTTTTCCCTTCTCATTTACCTCACAAACGAGACGTATTAATTATTGCTGGAATTCTTAAAATCAA
>JANTOP010034683.1:0-10396 GCA_027564815.1 Symmerus nobilis | reverse complement strand
TTGCCACGAGTACCGATTATGTATTTCTCCACAGCAATGTTGTGGATCTCATTATCCGTTGTATGGGACTGGCACAACCTGGAAAGTGAGTTCTCAGGAGAAGGTTTAGAGTTTCTTTATTACTTTCTGTCCAGCAATCGTCTGACTTTTTTAGGCATTCTGGGACCATCTGATTGGAGAAAACCTTTAATAGTCTCTGTCTCCTAAGTGCTCCATTGAACCAGTTCTTCCCGTTTCGGGAGCGACTAACTGGGCATGAAGTCGTGAAGGTCAAGATCTTTCCTCGCTACAATACAGGCTGTATGCTTACCGTCTGTTTGTGAAATAAATGTTCTGTAATTCCTAGACCCCAATCCGCAGATCTTGTTATTTACTAATCACGGATCCTGGATGAGGGCCACGTCCACTTTCGTCTCACTTATCGCGTTATAATCAGGTCAACAGAGGCGGCTTGACATTGGCGCAGGTTTATCTGCACCACTTGCAATTGCTTGTCTTCGTCTTGATGCTGTCGCTAAACCTGGCTCTAACCGAACCAAGACCGAAAAACACCCCTGATGAAGTTGATAGTGCATTAAGGAATTCATTATCCACTAGGATTAACAGATCCCTTCCCGTATTTTGTTTTTTGGAGTCCTGTTTGTTGAGCAGGATCTTCCACCTACCCAGTAAGGAGGGTATGAATCTGTTCGCCAGATATTTTAGGCGAGGGAATCCAGACCCTTGCGGTCTTTCTGATCGGGAGTGCGTAACGTGGAATCGGTGACAATCTAGGACCCTGCCACACTTCTCCCATTTCCCAGATGGAAGTGGCAAGAAAGGCTAGAGATTCCTAGTCGTCGTAATCGACCACTTTTACTACCTTCGACCAAGCCACTCCCTGAAAAGAACAGTTCTTTGAATACCCGTCATTTTTCAGAGAAGCGGTCATTCTCTCCAGGAGTTGCCTTTCCACAAGTAGCCACTTCTCGTTCGCAATTTTCCCATCGGATTTCGTACATTATTTGGCGACATGTCAGTAAAATTAGGACGACGTTGAAAATTGTATGTGTAGCGGGGAGAGGCCTCTAAATGTTACCTCCTTAGTTAATGGGTGAGTAATCATTGATCAGCTTTGTATGTTCTATTTTGTAGGTGCATCCCTAGAGATATATTCGTGATAATTTTTGTCAGATTCGTCCTTTTAACAATTTTAACTTCTATATTTACTCTTATATATTCTTTCTACTTAACTTCTATATTTACTCCCCTAATTTTGTTTTTATTATCTTCCCTTGTAATAATTTAATTCCTTGCATCAGTTTTTTTTTTGTTCTGTCGATTAAAATGTCTTATGCCCAATTACAGAATGGATTTTAAATTGATAATTTACTAGATATAATGTGAAAAATTGTCTCTTCCCTTCCAATATAAAATCCCTCACCCTATGGTGTAAGCTTATTTTCCGGGAATATTGTGTTTCATTTAATGGTTAAATTTAAATCTACCGCAGTGGCGTGTACAGAACTTAAAATATTCGAATATTTACCCTTTTAGATGGGAAATAAAAATATCGGAGAGCTTTCGAGGCATTCGTTTAACATAAATTAATTTGATGTCAAAACAATATCAAAATGAATTAATTTAAATCTTAAATGTAAAGCTTTATTTAGATTCAAATTTCCCCATTGAGCTTTTTCCCGAAAATTTCAGATTTCATTTAAATTTAATTAATTTATAAAAAATTGGTTCGGGAATGGAAAAAAAATGGTGTTGTAATTAAAAGCTTCCGATAAACAGTTTGAAATTTTGTAGAGCTTTTATCAAAAAATTCTAGATTTTGTTACCGTCAGATTATGGAGATAAAAAATAGATTTCAAAGCGTTTTTACTTAAATCCGAAATGTAAAGATTTCTTAAAGACTTGGATTTTCCGCAGAGCTTTTTATTAAAATAGTTTCCAATTTACGGTAGGTCGGGGCAAAGAGTGCCACAAAAAAATGAATCGACTACAACATCTAAGATTTAAAATACGTTTTAATACTTAAAACAAAAATAGAATTTCGCATTACTTAAAATACGATTAAGAATTTTAATAATAAAGAATACTTAATATTAATATTAAAATTTACCGTTTTAAAAAATGTTGCACATAGCAGTGGCGTGCAGTCTAATGCGCAGAAGGCGCAGAGCACACCCTCCGGATAACTCTTAGATCATTCAGATCATCCTTTAAATAATTCTAGTTCGAAATTTATAAATTCATCCAATAAATAATAATTTTCTGACTTGTCCTAGCATTACCAAATTTTCTCTTACATTTTCCGAGTCCTTCCAGACTTTTTACCGAATTTTTTATATGGATAGAAATTTGCAGTATAATTTGCCTTGTTTTATAACAGACAGTTAAGGGTTCTTCAGTTCTGTCGAATTTTGTCACTAATTTCTAGCTGTGGAGTGGAGATCTATCCGCAGAATAAATGTCTTTTGTTGAAACAGTCAAAAGCAATAAAAAAATCTATAAAAAAGATAGGAATTTAGAGGCATTTTCCTGAAATTTTTCCAATTTGTCTGCACATTTACCGCATCTTACCGAAATTTATCAGATGTTTCCCCTACTTTCAATTAGGTCGACTTTCTCCTATTTTTTACACGTTTTCTCAATTTTTCTGCCTAGAAAGTTTCCGCCACTTCGGGCTTTTCCAACTTTTATTGATATTTTCGAAAGTTTTTTTGATTTTCTAACATTTTCCTTGAACTGTTAGATTTTTCTCGAGTTTAGCAAATTTTTCCTTATCTGTTCCGAATTTTATCTCGCATTTTCACGACTTTTTCCGACTTGTTAAACTTTCTTTAAAAATTCAGCAAAAATTTATAAACTTTACCTGAACTTTTTTGCTTTATCCCAATTTTTATCGAACTGCTACGACTTTCAAAATTTTACACGTAATTTTCCCTAAATTTATCCACTTTTGGTCGACATTTTTTGGACTTCAAGGATTTAAAAACAGACTCTAGATCGTATATTATGCAAAGGTGGTTCGAAAAGGGCGAGAAACTATTAAATTACTCTGCAGTGCAATCCTGAACAGAAGTGAGGAAATCAAAATGCATTCAGATATCTCTCAACACATGGAGACTCAACATATGGAAAAATGCAGCATTTATTTTCAAAAAAGTGTCCTATTTCATAGGGGCACCCTGTATCGATTTCCCTAAAATCAGAGGATGAATTTAATGGACAAGTTTGTGTCACAATTTCTTCATTTGACCCGTAGGTTTCTCTCCAGTTTCCACAGAAAATTTCCCGGAAATGTAAATTTTCCACAAGAAAGTCAGACTAATTTTACAAAATCTTCGATATTTTGGTAAGAACACGAGAAAATTCAAAACGGGTAATTTTTTGAAAAATATTTTCTTAATAAAAACTCTTTGTAAATGACGTAAATTCTTTTTTTCGTTAGATTAGAAAATTTTTGGAAAAAAAATTTTCTTTACAAATTCTTACGAGAATTTCTGCCAAAAGGTGAATTTTAAGGGGATTTTAAACATGTAAGTTGGTAGGTGACTCCCTGATCTAAGATTATTGATGAACCAGGTAAGTCATCCTCTATTTGAATTCACATCGGAAATTTGTAATGTTAAATTTCCCGGAAAATTATAACAATTTCCCTGAACCGATTTTGCTGCTGTTTTGTTTTTATATCGACCCACCGTAAAATCAGAGGTTGGGTTTGTTAAAAAAGAAAAGTTTGTTCTGTAATTTCCTCACGGAATCTTTAAATTTAATTTCCCATAATCACATTTTCCGATCCCTTAATAAAATATCCCGTCAACATTTGAAATTTATGAGTCCAATTAATATATTACTTATTCCTCTGTCAGATTAGGATGACAATTTTCTTAGTTTGGCCACATTTACTGCACGCCTCTGGCACATAGGATACTGTTCGAAACTAGTGGGGCAAAGAGTGTCTTGGTTGGGGGTAAAGAGGGTCGATACTTTTATTTGTAATTTAAGCATAAAAGCATAAAGCATTTAAGCATATGCAATGATAAATTTATCATTGCATATTATGCAAGAAGTGCCTTCAGCTTGTGAATCTACCAGCAGCAATCTCTTTTTTTTGGAACTTCATTCTTTTTATTTGTATTTCTTTTTTGTCGCATTTCTCCTTTAAAGCCTCTTTATAAGGAGTCGAAGTTAAAATTTCATTAGTACCAGTACGAAAAGATATTTTTTTCTGGTAACTGTGGGACGCGTAAGAGATCTATACACTCTATTGATATGAGACCATCGCTAACCGTAATGTGTTGTTGGGGGAAATTGTCATACAATTGCTTCAAATTCACATCCAAGCTTACTGGCTCTACTACTGAATTATAGTATGTAGGGGTAACCTTAGAATGATCCATTCTCACATCCAATTGGGTAATATCGTCATTCGAACATTCAACTGTTCCTATCATATTTGTACTGTCGGAAATGTTGGTATCCTTTTGAATTGGTATAGTTCCGTTTGAAATCTGGAACATATCTGAATTGAACGGCCAGATTCCAGATACCATGAAACCATTAAGGGGGTATTCTAGTCTAGAAGCATTAATTTCAGGCGCTTTTGAAGCTCTGTACAAACGAAACAAAAAATATTTTTAGTATCGATTTTTTATCATTTGTTTATTGATATTTTAGGATTACATAAAAGTTATGAGCTGGTAAGTGTTTTTTACGGCAACGTCGTGCATACCCCGTGCTCTAGCTGAAGATAACGCTTCCGATTTTAAAATGCTAAGCTTCTTATGACGAGCAAGAAAAGAAGTTGCCCAGTCTTTACCTGCTAAGCGTTTCTCTTGATTAAATGGATGGCTTATATCTATAGCATCACAATATCTGTAGACCAATCGACAGATGTCTTCAACAGTTAGCCCAAACAACGAATTTTCCATTTTTAATACACGATCTACTAACTCGGATTCTTGTTGGTCAGATAACTCGTTGATTTGATCCTAGACGTGGTTGGTTTGGTTGAGAACAACGCTTTAATTTTCCAGTTAATCGACGACATATTGCTTCCCTAGAAATTTTATATTTTTTTTTCCGCTTCCCGTATGCTCAATTTCTTGTATCGTGTTCACCTAAAAACAAATTTAATTTGAAAACCAATATCCAAATGCCCAATTAAGAGGTAAAAAAATTCAGATGCCTCTCTTTACCCCAAGAAGTGACACCGATTGCCCCATACGTCACACGTAGATAGTTTGTTATTTAGAAATACTGGCATTTTAAAGCAATATTCCTTAAAATATTAAACAGAACAATTACATAATAAACACAGATATACAGTTCTTTTAAATAAACACCACTTTTAAATACAAGAAAATTAACTTACCTTTTTTTAAAATTTTTTTGTTGGGCACTTTTGATCTTGCGTTTTGTGTAAGCTTGAAGTTATCACTGATATTATTGGAAATATGTCATTGTTATTAGTGCCACTTATGAAAGAGTAGAGAAGACTTTGTGCAAATTTCATATTTGGCGTTTTATATGAATTTAACAGTGAAGTGACTCTCTCTCTCTCTCTCTTTGCCCCCGACCCTCCTTGCCCCGCTCTACCCTAATTCAATTTTATTTATCGGTTTATAGATTTGATAATGATTAATGACTAAAATAATATTTAAATTCAAAATTTCTTTTATAAGCTTTTATTTTGGAATTTCCCTAAAGCCTTTTTTTAATTAAAATTTTGAAATTTATTATTGTTAAATTATTGGAATAGAAAATAGATTTAAAACATATAACTTTAAAACCAAAATATAAAGCTTAGCGCTTTTGATATTATCACAGAGCTTTTAAACGAAAATTTGGGATTTCATTTAAATTTAATTATGGGGAATACTGACTACAATAATATTTTAATTAAAAGCTTTCGATGAGCTTTTGGAACTTTCTTAAAGCTTTTCAGAAAATAGGTTCCCCGTGAGCCGGTCAAGAGGCTCCCATGGAATAAGAAGAAGGAGGTAATGAAACCCATCAGTCGGACCCCAGATAGGTGAACCATAGGCGAGACCCTATGTAGCACCCATCCGACCGCAATGACTATTATACTGCACGCCACTGATTCTGCCGAATATATAAAGAATCTGAATAATCTCCCTTATATTTTACAAGTCATAATAATAAAAATTAACGTGGAACATTTAAATAATCTTTGGAATGTGGAGTGAACATTTGGGGTGTTCCTTGCATTAATTCACAGTTCACTAAGTATAACTTGTTGATCAAAAAATATGAATCCTTTAATCTTTAAAATTTCAATTACGTTTCGGTTTAAATAGAATAACATTTCAACTACCATCAAAGCAATTTTTTCTAATCTACGCCTAAGAATTTTCTTGTCCTAATTTTCCTTATTTTCTGGGTTATCCGGCATGTAAAGAAAAAAATCGTTCATTATTTTTTCATTAATATTTCATTCGGTTGTCCATTTGTAGCCCGTAACGGGAACATGTTCCCACTTGCAAGCAACATACAAATAATTCGATAAATAATGATTTAGTTTGGCATGTTTTATTACATGAATAGGGAAGAGAATTATACGAGCATATTATAGTTTAAGTAGTAAAATATCCCTTTTCCTTTTATATGTTTTGATGTATTATAAGTAGAAGGATATATGGAGTACATTAGGTAAGAATCTTCTTTGGCAAGTAAAAGGTTTTGTTGGTTTTTTTTATATAAAATCAATACTGCATGATTGAACATGTTGGAAAGGTAAACGGTTACGGAATTATTTTAAATAAAATACCAACTCTTATCCCGTCCTAGTAAAAATTTCATTTAAAATTAATATCTATTTAAGATCCTTGATGAAACAAATCTAACCTAATTACATTAATTAACCAAATTTATTTCAATGATAATTTGTCATCATTGTAAAATTAATTCTAAGGAAAATGTTCGGGTTGGGAACCCATCGTGGTTGGGAAAAATAAGATAAATTACTCCGGTTGTCATACAATTAATTTCATAGCCTTCAACATAATTTGAAGAGGTGAAAATCAACACATACAAGGACGCGGTGCTACAGCTAAATTAATGAGCTGCAATTTATCCTTTGACTCTCTTATATATGGACCCGAAATATAACGAAATAATGAACGGTGGTAATAAGGATAATAATAATGAAGTGAAAAATTAAATAAGGAATAATTTTTTGATGAATAACCCAATAGAAAATAAAACGTTGTAATATTTATGAAAAATTCATTACGAAAAAAAAAAAAAAAATATAAATCATCCGTTCAAGAAGTATGATAAATTACCACAACCGTAAAGGGTTTTTCCCCGTTTGGTTTATGTATGGGAATTAACACTTGACTTCGCGGGAAATGGAAATATGCTCCCCGGAAAATTTTGAATTAATTATCCAAATTAGGTGGTTACGGATTTAAAGAAATATTTCATTGTTCATAAAACAATAGAAATTTAATTAATTTAATAATGTTTACGTAACCAAACCAATTAATTTCAGATAAATAAAGCAAAAACTATATAAATTACTATTTTATATTTACGTCTAAATGGATGGTCATAATTACATGTAAATATTTATGAGATATTTGCTCAACGATGTCCAAACATTAATTAGCCAAATTTCTATTAGAAATTAGATAAACAATTTTAATCAAAACGATGTTTATTTTCCATTATTTAGAATAGAAGAATTAATTATAATTACCTACGTATAACTAAATTATATTACAACTAAAGATACGGTTACAGTATTTTATTTTATTTTAATTTTTTAAAAATGGTAATTCTTAAATAAATAGTATTAATTCATTTAACCCTCCGATGAGCGGTAACCTGGAGGCGGTAAGTGGTGCATATAGGTCTGTGCAGACCTACACATATTTCTGAATAAATATAAGGAATATGAAGGTATGAGTGTTATATTGTGTGTAATATATATGTGTCTAGTATTTGTTTGTGTGTGTTTGTTTATAATGAATAAGGATTCTGTTAATTATTTCAAAAGGTACGGGACCTTTGTTTATTGTTATAATTTAAATAGACACTGTTTACAATAATATTGGCATATTGAATGTTCATAGGTTTTGTACGGAATCGGGTTTTATGTTATTTCTTGACTTCCTTTCGGCACATTCCGCATGATTGGTGACTGGCGGCCACCTGGGTACAACTTGGTTCGCCTTGATCCATTGATGTTGATGAGCCTTATCTTTCGGATACTTATAACAATACGAAATAGTAAAATAATACTTGATTAGTATATGGTGTGTAATTGTTGTGAGAATTTTGAATGCATTGAAAATGGCCATAGCTTGTTTTGTGTGTACGAGTCAGCGCGCAATTGGATTATTGGCCTTCCAGCAATATCGAATATGTTGCAAAACATGGCTAATGGCCACCTATTTGTTGTTGACCGTTTGCAAGAGTAGCTAGTCAGCTTGGTTTTAATTTATTGTAATCCCGCCTTGAATTTACTGTAATCCAAAATTTGGTTTGCCTTGGCTGTTATATTGGACAGATAAACGGTACAGCTGTAATGCTCGGTGGACTGCTACACCACATGCTTATTTTTTTCCATATAAAAACACAACGAGATATTGCCGTTGTAGAAGCCAAACAAAGTGGAATAAAATGCACGTTTCTGGTCAATCATTTCTGGTGGAATAAATGCCTTGTTCTTCCGAACTGTGCCAACAAATTCGAGATTTTGCCCTCTCAAAATCTCAACCAATTGAAAGTTTGAGAAGAAGTTATCTGCGTATACGGTGCGGTGCCGTGATGTATTTTGCCGTTAAATGTAATACCACTCGTTCTCATTGATTCGTTTCTCTTGTACTACCTGGCGGTTTTCCAGTGTAAATTATCCCTTTCAAGGGATAATTCGAAGAGAAATCATATATCCACCACACCTTTATTCCATATTTCGCGGGCTTAAGGTCATCGCCCACTTATGCATTTGCAGCTAGAGAGATGCACCAGTTAAGCATTACTATAGCCCACTGCTGTTACATCCACCATATGACTTTTGTCTAATTTACGTTTGGGTTTTTGATACAAAATTTGGCAGTTTCCATTATATACAATAATATTTTATTTTAAATAAAACAGCCATCCAAAACAAAATACAAATTAACCAATCTTTATTTCGAATTTCTTTTTTACTGGTTTGACGGGTTCGAGGTTATGCTTACCGCATTTGACGGCATCGACATTTGATGCAGACTGATGCAAGCAGCGAGGAGAATTTGGGGTGAATATAATTTTGTATGAGGGTGCAACAGCGAATAATATGCATTTGAGTGAAAGCAAAATTAACTTCATTTCTAAGCAATTTGATATGCTATTAGGTATTAAATGGTATGCAGTTTGTTCTTGCTGCGCAGCAGTAGGCGACGGCCTTTACTCGGAACATATTGCGTAAACCGAGTTCGTCCGCGATATGGAAATAATTATTCATCAACAGTCACTTGAGCGTTCAGTTACGTAGGCCCTTTCCAAGTTGGCCGTTAACATCAGCCACACATCATCGATTGCTGCCGACTTGCTACTGAGTAGTCGCTAATAAACTAATAAACGTAGAAAACTAATAAACTAGCAATAAACAAATATTGTATTTACCAGTAATTTATTGTCACTGTGAAAGCAACGGTAATTTATTATTATTGTAAATGCAAATGTAATTTCAATAATTAGCACTGAAGACCGCTTATCAACTGAACAATTTTTGTCACCGGCCTCGGAATTCTATACACGAACTATAATACGAGACATTAAGATACATTCAGACAAATTCAGCTATTGTTATACATGCCTAATCATATAAATTGAATGTATGCGCGATAGAATATGTTAGGTCTGCACAGACCGTACTGCACTTCATGCGCGAATTGGGATAACAACAAATATTTTCTATTACTAAAACATTAAAACCGGATCGGTAACTGTTTCATTGTATTCATCACACTGAGCATGACAAAGTCATGAAACGATATCGCTCTACCAATCCAGGAAAAAAAGTTACCGTCAAACGGGGTATTAAGCAACAAAAAAAAGTTCTTTTAGAAAATTCTCTATATTGCTGAATGTTTTATGACATTCCCTGGCACTGTTACATAGCTATATGTGTCTATTTCATATTTATTTATTATTTTGATGATAAAAATGTGTTTTCATAAAGTTCGATATCAAAATAGGTCAAAAAACATGAAAATTCAAAATGGGATATTAAGCAACAAAAATAATTTTTGAATAAAAAACCCAAATTTTATGATATAATCTTAAAAATAGTTATTAAAAAAGAAAAGATTTTTGTTTACTTAATCCGAGTCATCGGAACCACCAAATGCGTCCTCTTCTTCAGATGAAGGTGACACATAAGGTTGGC
>JANTOP010034672.1:0-11272 GCA_027564815.1 Symmerus nobilis | reverse complement strand
ACTTTTAACTACTTATAAGGCTTTAGGTTGTAGCATGTCCTTAAAAATACATTTTCTACATTCCCATTTAAACTTCTCTCCTGAAAATTTGGGAGCCGTTAGCGATTAAACGGTTAAAGATTCCACCAGGACATTTCTATAATAAAAAAACGATACCCGGGCAAGTGGAGTCTAAGTATGCTAGCGGATTACTGTTGGACATTGAAATAAGGATAATACTAAGGCTTGTTTCTAACGTTCTCAGGTGGACGTTTCCTTGTTACACACAAAAAGCGTATTTTTGCAGACCAGTGTAATTTAACCCACGAAATTGCCAGAATTTGGCAACCCTATTTGGACCTTTACTGACAATAGTGTGGATATTCTTTTATGGATTCCTCACCTAAGTCCGAAAAGGCTCTATATATTATTAAGGCTTCCCCAGCACATTTTCTAGATGGGATGGGATAAGTTTTACATTTCCCTTACATTTTAATCATACTTTACAAATTCATCTTTATTAATTCATTAACTCGAAGCAAATGCTTCCAAGGAAACCAAATTTAACAAATAAATGTTGACTCATGTGATTAAGAATAATTATACAAATTGCATTGATAAATTAATTTATACATTGGTATATTCTGCTCTCCCGAATTTATGAGTCATTAAAACTGGATCATTATTTCAGAATTCATACAAACAAAATGATTCAGATTATTATTCCTTAATTCTAGCCACCAGTTTTATCCGACAGTCAATATCATTTTTTGCTTCCCGTTTGTAATTAATGTGAATTCAAACAACTGATAATACTCGCTATTATTATTACATACTATTTATACTAATGTTGGGGAGGATGAAAAATTTGAAGTCTCTTTGTGATTGTAAGTAAGTGAAATAAGATCGTGGTTTTTGCATTTTTATTATTTATTTATTTATTAAATTATTGGATGATTTTTCCGAAAGCCAACCCAGCTTTAAGTCATTTTATGTTGAAATCCGTACTAAATAATAGAGATAGAGGGTTTTTTCTTCGCACTCTATAGTTATTGTAGCAAAATACATGTGAATACAACACAAATGAACTGGATAAATTACTAGAATATCATCCAGTTATTCATAATAAATGACTTTTCGTAAAGTTTTTCGATATGGCAACTGTGAAGTTTTCCACCAAAGCTATATGTACAATTTCGTGAAGTTTCAATAGAATAATCGTAATTATGGTTATCGAAGCAGCATATGACGACATAATGAGGGAGTTTCGTGAGAGACGGGTAAAAAGGGTACATTTCCATGAGAATGAATAACAGAGAAACGATACAAAACTTATTCGTTTAATATCATGAAAAGTAGAAATTAAATTCTATTTTCTATTTAAAAATAAATAAATAAATAATTTTACATCGTCACTTGAAAGTTGATTGTTTACTGTCCCGATGACGTTATTCACAAGAGTAAATAAAATATTTAATTAAATAACATACAAATAACTAATATTACCGAAGTATAAAGGAAAAACATTATTTACCCTTTTTAATCGGAATAGTTTATCCATTTTGGTTGTATAGTATTTAAATTCGGATGATCTCAACCTTTGCCCAATTTTTTGAAAAATATTACCCATTAGCATGGTTATCTGATTTTTTTATACTAAGGTCATAATTATAAAACCAATATTAGGGATAACGTAATAAAGCCACTTGTTCATTAAAATATCAAGTATCTTGAAAATTATGTTTAATTTTCTAAATAAGGGTGCAATGAACCAGGCGCCGTCTAACCGGGTATTTTTCTACAATAATATAACTTTTTGCATAACTATACACCAATTTCTCATCTCAAATTCTTAGTATAAACTGTCATGCGAAGAATAAGGGAAATTTTACTAAGAGAAAATAGCTTAACAATATTATATTCTTGTATGAATAAAGCGCAAGCTCAAAGTTTACTGTGTAACCCAAATAAATTAAATATGCCTGTGAGTGATTCTCAAACCGAATGTGATGACCTCTTTTGGAGTCGTCTGGTGAAACAAGGTTGAATAATTTATATTCGAGCTTATATTATTCTTTGCTAAACTTGAAACGACCCAAATTCTTGCTAATGTCCAAATATTTATACAAATTGAAAAGCATATCGAAACGGAAATGATGTTTATTAATTCTGTTCTCAGAAAATTTGTAATAATTGCAGATATTTACTACTATCGCGTAGTACTTTCAGAACTGTAATTTGAAATAATCAATAATTTGCATCTAGCGTAGTTGAAATCGTCATGAAATTATATCAAAATGGTTTGGCAGTCGAATAAGTTTGGGAACCGCTAACTAACTTTTATTACTATAATAGTCCCTTTCTAATAAAGATTATATGTGAAAATGGTATAACTATGTTATAGAGAATATAAACTAAAGCAATCGATTTTATGGTCACGCAAACTTTATTTTAAAGAAATAAGAATTTGTTGCATTAGTTTTGATTACCTTGGCAAAATTATCCTTAAATGCAAACATTACTTACAGTTACAATTAGTTATTAAGTTAACATACCTTGATCATAGCAGCAGTTTGTTCAGCGGTGACACCGTCTGCTTCAAATTTATTTCGAATAGCTGTTGCTTCTGATGCCTCTTGATAATCCAAATCACCCGTCTGTACTCGTTTCATTTCAGCTGAATTAGAGGTTGCCTACAATAAATCAAATGAAATTCACTCATTAATATAATTATTTATTTACTTATTAACAGTTGAATTCAACTATACTATATTTTACCTTTTCCGCACTGACTCCGTCCTTTATAACTTTCGTCTTTGAGGCTGATGTCATACGTTTTTCTTCAAATTTCACTGTATCAGCCGAATTTATTTGGCCATTTGTTAAATCACAGCCAGATACGACGGGCATTGTGGGCGATAAGTCCAATTGTAATTCGTTAGCGGGTGTATCACTGTCCGGAAATGTGACCAGTGGTTCATTTTCGTTACCATCTACCAAATTTTCAAGTGACGATTTCAACCTAACCATAAATGAATTATGATTAATTATCGCTATTGTATTTGGTTTTTTTTTTTATTTTTTTTCTCTTTCCTTATAACTAAATTATTCATTTTAACTTTACCTGTCTTTTAATTGACTAATTTTATTTTTGCCTAATTTTAATTCGTTAATTGCTTCGGTTCTTCGACCCATCGTTGCTAAATTATTAATTTCTGACATGGAATTTTTAATATCGTTTAGGTCCCGTTTAAGGGCCATTGCTTTCATTTCGGACGATGATGATGAAGAAACGTGATGCAGCCGTTGTGAAGATGATGTCTTTGCTACTCGTGATGTTGTTGTACTTGATGTCGTTGATGAACTGCTACTGTTTACCACCTAAATGGAATAATAAATGAATGGCCGAAGTTAGTAATTATTATGCAAATAAGCTAATTATCGTATCAAGGTATACGCAAATGTCAAATTTTTTAAATATTTTCTTAAAACAACAAAATTAAATATGAAATCATTATAAATAAACATTTTTTTGTTGTATTTTTAGCAATCACGTTTAAAGTACATTATTTGTTGGATATATTTTTAGATTTAATAGCGTTACATTTTCTTATAGAAAAAACCTACAATTATTTAATAGAATTTTAAGAAATTTCTTATATGTATCACAAAGATAAACTAATTTTTATTCAATTGTATCAAATTGTTTATAAATTATTATGTATTAGTACAATTTACAAATTATTAATTCGTTTAGTTTGAGATGTAAAAAATCGTTCGTATTAGATTCGTTCGAAAAGAGTACCTTACTCTAAATTCACTAATTTACACTGATCGTTATATTATTCTGATCATTAAAACTCACCATTTAGTTTGTATTCCTGAACAGCTATGAGTAATACGAGTGACAAATTGTTTCTTAGTAACATTTTTCGTTTACTAAATATATAAAACTGGTAGAACTGTAGTTACTTAGTCGAATACGAGATATAGATAAATTTATTCATTTTTCACCTGACAAAAGTTTACAGGGAATTATATTTTTAATATTATGTATTTATAGACATTTTTGAAGATGTACGAGTATTCCTATCATTATCCTTAATTTTCGAACTTGCGCAAATTAATCTTTTTAAGTCTTAATTTTTTTATACGAGTAACATATGTCAGTTACGCAATTTTGCTATCAATATAGTGAGAATGTTGAGTCGAATTGTGTTAATTCAATTGACTGTATATGATACACATTGATTACATGCTGCTCTTATATATGGAATTATACGTATACATTGCAGGACATTTGTAATTTAAGGATTAAGTTATTTTCAATTGCAAATGATTTCAAATCAAAAATAAGATTATCCTGTAGAACAATAAATGCCAAGTGTAATTATATTTAAATTACTTTCATTTTTCTTTCGTTTTCTAGTGTATATATGTGTAAACATGTATATGTAACATGTGTACATATATTATTTATGTTATCATATAGAATTTGTGTAAAAATAAAATTACACGATCAGTTAATTAGAAATCATAATTAGTTATCCCTATGTCCGAAAATATGGCAAATATTTTAAAACACATTGAAGATTAAGATTTTGTGTCTTCTCTAGGTGCCCTAGATAAGGCCAGGTCACACTTCAATTGAAATTACTTTGTATTTTCAATTTTGTAAATGTACCATATAGGTACCATGAATAAAGTTACGGATTAAAAATAATTTTGAAAAGTATACCAAATTTTCGGACAGACGGATAGTCTACAAAACCAATTTAAAAAAAAAATGAAAATTTAGTAGTAACATATGATACTAATTATTATGCGCGTATTATGCTTTTTCTGTATTAGGAAGTTATAACTGAAATCTCTGTGAAGCCATCGACTATCCAATTTTCTTTAACAGTAGGTATTGTAAAACATTTTCTATAGTAAAATTTTCCGTAGAATCCGAATATCCTAATGGTTTCTTTTGATTGGCTCCAAATTTCCATATGAATGGCAAAATTCAAAAAACTGCACTTTTGAGTGCACATACCTCAAATAAATGCTTCCTTAAATTTGAATACCGATTGGCTGACAATTAAAATTTAGACAAGCATTCATGTGAGGTATGTGCACTCAAAAGTGCAGTTTTTTGAATTTTGCCATTTATATGGAAATTTGGAGCCAATCGAAAAAAAAACCATTAGGATATTCGGACTCTACGGAATAAAATTTTACTATAGAAAATGTCATCGCCATTCGTGGTGGTGAAAGTTTTTATAAATTTGCAGAGTAGTGTTATTTAACAATTAATATTAATGATTTCCGCCAAGATTGGTTTCGAATCGTATGCCATCGACTCGCGAATCTAATCTTTTACCCATTATGATAACGTGGTGGATTTCATAAAATTTTCCAAATTTAAATTTATTCTCACAAGATTTTAAAATATTTTATTAAATAAATAAATTAAATAAATAATTTATTAAATAAATAATTAGATAATTTATCCAATTAAGAAAACATGTTCAGATTTTCAGATTTTCTTCTAAAATTTTCCGATTTCCATAAAGTATGTATTCTTATTTCACAAATTATTTTTCATTAAGTTTCATCAAGGGGTCTGACCACCCTGGGATTTTCAAAATATCGAATTTCTTTTTTTTTTTCGGCTAGGAAAGTTGTTTATACTTTTAAGAATATTTTAAGCGTTTAACCGTTTCAAAATTCAAATTATTTTCGGAGTTAATGCAATTAGAAGTGAGCGCGGCAGAGAGAGGCACGAAAAAGTTTATTCGAAAGAAATACAGTTCAGAAGAAGTACGTTTCACACCAGATTAGTTAACAGATTACCAAGGAGTCGGAGGACATCGAGGCATCAATAGAAGACGTCTTGTACGCTCCAGAAATCGCAGATTGAAAGTAATAAAAGAATATTATTTAGTATAAAACACTGACACGGTACTTTTTTTTCTTTTGCGTTTTTCTCGAAACTACTTTTTTCAAACTGGTGGATCTCGAGATCTACTTGACCGATTTGGATGAAATATAAACCACATATTCTTTATAATATTGTCTATGATGTACCATAGGACTTTTTTGATTGGATGCCGCGTTAATTTTTTTAAATTTTTAATACTTAAAATTTCCATAAAAATCAGATTTTTTTTCAAACAATTGTCAATTGTTCAAAAAAAAAAAGTACCCTATGCTACATCGAAGGTATTATCTTTCTAAATAAGGGAGTGAACAAGTTTAAGCTTCGATAAACGGTAAGCGATAAACGATAAGAGAGAGTCGAAAAACGATAATTGATAAACGATAAATGATAAATGAAAAATTTTATTATTATTATTAAATTCACTCCCTAAGGAAACATTTTTGTTTTTTTTTTTCAGATGATGCCTGACAGAGAAAAAAATTCCACCATCAACAAGAATTTTTAAATGAGGGTCTTACTTGACGGCTCATATTTGCGCCATTTTTTATATTTTTTATTCTTTTTTCTTTCAAATTGTAGATAAAACTACAATGTATTTGAATAATATAATAATCATTGAATATACTTAAAAGCTACGAGAAAAACAATTTTTATTTTTATACCCATTTTCCGAGCGCTAGGGTGGTCAGACCCCTTAAATTACAATTGTCATTACATTTCTTGAGTTTTATAAATGTCGTGAAATTCGGCATGAAAGATGATCGTGATGAGATTTTCCGGATCTTCTTTACTTATTTTCATAAGGGCTTTCTTTACTATAACAAATTATCTGATTCGCTGAATTTTCATATATTCATAAAGATTTCCGATTTCTATAATATTCCATTTTCCGTTTAAAAATAATTAGAGAATGTAGTGGAGATCATCCTAATATAAGATGAATCTATGATGTTTCATATATTGAATTAGTCTTCGGAATTTATCTAGAACAGAACATGTACTAAAAACCGTTTAAAATTTGGTGTAATTTATAACACGCATTTACTGAAGCACCCTGTGTACCATATAATGTCAGTATGATTGTTAGAATCACATTTGGATCCTACGGATCCTCAATCAACTTCATTTTTTATTTTACTTGATAATTTTAATAGTTAGAGGAGTAACTTTACTATCTTCTACTACCATAGAATGCCAAAGTATTGAAAATCAACTATGAAATTATTTTTCTTTAAGGAATATTAATTGATTTCAAAAGTGATTAATTTTGGTCGGTTATAATACATACATGGCGTGGTAATAACATTTTATTTTGTAACGAAATATCCATTGGAATCCACTCAAATATTTTAGATTGATATCAATGATTAGACTTGATATATGTGTAGTTTATACATTTCAATCGGAAATTTGTACACAAAATGAAAATTATGAAGAAATTTACTTAGCTGATGTATTTTAAATGAATTATATACCTCATGTATGGGTTTCTAATTAGGCTGTTTCGATTTTCAACTTTTTATTTCTCTCTTTACCAACTCTCAAAATAAGAAATTACAACCATAAGTGAATCAATTTATTAATGATAATACGTATAGGAACTTAATTATAAAAAAATAATAATTACAAATTGAAAAAAATACATATTTCGATAAAAAGGTGAACTCTTTTATCAAATTGAATTGAATTATATTAGTTTCTTGATCTTGATAACACTTCGTATTTGTTTAAAATACTTTGAATATTTAGAACTACATTTTAGTGAAATGTATTCGCTGAGTTATTTTAAATTCAACAATTTGTTAACTTAAATGTCTGATTGTGTGGGTATATCCGAACCTGCATTCCATAATTTACTAACTTATTCACTATTATTAATTTTACCTGTTGTGAAGATGATGATGTTTCCTTAACGCTACTCGAACTTGAACTTGCATTTAGTAAATTTTGTCTCGCATTTGCAGCAAGACTTTTCTGTTTTTGTAAATTTTCCATAATGGACGCCATTTCCGGATTAACATTCGTCGGTGTTTCCGGAAAATCTGACATCTGAAAATATAAAAAAATAAAAATAAACTCTGTGCAATTTTCCACATAAAAAAAAATTAAATTATAGGAAATTAGCGTAAATAACTGGTGCACAAATAGCATTAGAAGAACAAATCGAAGAGAAATATTATACAAAATCATTATAACTGTCTGTCTAAGTCTACAGAACAGTGTAAATTGAATAGTAATTATTCACAATCGCTACAAATTAATTTAAATCATAAAACAAACCGAATTAGCTCTAAGTCTCAAACATAACTTCCAACTTTTTATAATTTTTATTGCATAATACAATGTAATATTTAACATTCATTTAACCTCTTATTTGCATATTATTTTATATTTTTCTTGGTACATAGATATTATATTATAAGTATGAATACAAAATCTTGGAGTACCGGTCTATAAATTTATAAATTTAAACAGATCAAACATGCTGTATCAATATAACCACATTTGGTTGTTAAAGTCTACGTTTTTTTTTCTTGTTAGAATTGTAAATTGCAATATAATAGACAGATCGCCCACACTTTGTCGTATGAAGTGCGATATTATGTATATTGATTATAATACTGTTTGAAGAATCAGTGCTAAATGGAATCAAGTCCACAGACAATTAAAAAATTAGACTTATTTCCACTACTACGTGTAGAATATTCGAAATTATGCGCACCATTGAGTTAAATGCAAACAAAGCTAAATGAAACTTAAGAAAATGTATCACCTTGAATGCGTGTATCAAAAATTGTATAAAATTAGTAGATTTTAGCTTCAAACCCCCAATATTTATAATTGTATATGGCTTTGTAATGTCACGATATAGTAATGAAAAATAAAAATAATTGATGAACGAATAAAAATAATAAATTAACAATATCATTCACATCTAAGTTTGATCCCAATTAATACCTGCCCAAATCAAAGAATGGCCGGATGAGATTAACATGAAATGAATAGTATATATCTTACAATCCCATAAATTAATTATAATAATTCCATTTAATCGGTCCCAATAAACATTTAACAGCCCGGGCGAGTAATAATTTGTGCTCCTATACATTCCGTATGGCGTATCGGATGCCGGGCGACCGGGTTGAATATAGAAATATTACCCACTATGTGGAATTCCGATTTCGGATATTACTAATCTATATAATATATATCTATACGAACCTATAGTACCCCGGAACAACATTTTTCGATCGGACTGTAAATAAGGGAGTTAATATGGAAAAATCGCTTCGGCAATGTTCGAAATTTTTTCGTGGACATCAGCAAAAATCGACATTTTTTGCAATTTATTGATGGAATAACATTTTCTGATTTCTCAAAAAATCGTTTCCGATCAAAAATTTGTTGCCCCCCCCCCCCCACTCCACCCGAACATCAACTTTTTCCACCATGCCCCCACCTAGGAACCCCCTCAAAGGGGCTAGGAGTGGTAAGAGACAAAATTTTGTGTATTTTTTCGACATCAGCAACCACCCATCACGCATAATCCGCAATAAAAAATTTAATTGGAAAAACTTATTTAATTGTAGAACAACGGAAGTTAGTTTGCAAAATAGGGTTCGCACCACAGTCCCCTATTTGGTATTTGGGATGACAAGGCTTGATTTAATAAATGGTATCCAGCTTAAATTCAGGCTATATACTCCGGCTACGATATATTCCGTTTAGCTTAAACTTGGGCGCAAGATCGATTATAATATTGATATTGTGCAAAAAACATTAGAGCGATATAGCAAAAAGTGACAGGCTCGACTCAATATCTCTCTTATTTTAAGCAATGATTTTGGGGGAACTTTGACTTAGAAAGATTTAAGATGTACGTATCTGTCGAAACTTTTAAACACGATATCGATACATGATTTATTATACAGAATTATTGAATCCGAAGTTGAATAGAACTTCACAATTTGAATCATTTATACGTTCACCCAATTACAGTACCACTGTAATGTCACACATTTTACAATTTATCTATTTAGGCAAATTAATTCAATGATATTTAATGATGAAAATTCATAAGTTTTCGACTATTTTGAATACATCTATAAATAAAGTAAAAGCGACTTCAAGAATAAAATATTCAATCATCCCATTTGGAAGCATATATTTCTTCACAATTTACTTGAATTTAAAATTCGTATATGTTCCATGCCTTTTGGGGCTTGTTTTCAATAATGAAAAATTATGTTATCAAAAATTGTTGAAGGTAGTTTCACTTGACGCAAGTGAAACCACATACTTAAAATTTTACTTAATATTTTATTTAAATTTATGAAATTATATCGAAATAACAAATTGTTCGTCTTATAGTATTATACATAACAGATGTTTGTGGCTTTATAAAATTATCTATAACCAAATTACTTGTTTTACTTAATATCAACATCACATAGGTAAGTCTCAATATTAAAAATCTTCTCTAACCAATTGTTTCACAGTACGCTTGCGTTTCTTAGTTATTTAGCATCTTTGGCAAGTAGCCAAGAAATTTGGTTTGTTTGGTTTTTCTTCTCACATTGCGGGTGGTTTGTTATACAATACATGTGTATACGAGCTTACAAATATTTTATATAATCAATTCTTACGGTAAATTTTCTGTCAATTCATATTTTAAATAATTAGGATTCTTAAATTGATTGTTTCAAATTCGAATTAAATTAAATACAATTAAGCTTTTACATTGATTCAACCAACATTAAACGTACTAAATGAATTTGGAAGATAAGTAGTTGAACGAAAATTCAATTCGACCTTCGCTAATAATTGGTTTACAGTAGTTAACCTATCTGATTTTATTGAATGTAGAAAATATTCTATGGTACATTGGTGTAGTCAGTTACTATACAGCAATGATGCACCAAAACGTTAGGTTAATGAATAAGTAAGGCACCGAACTACCGCAGCTGACGTATCGAATTAGTAACCAAACGATTAGATACAACGATATGAGCGCAAGACTAATAATCAAGCCTTATTAAACAATTAAATAAGTTTAAAAATGTGTTTAAAAATGTGCAACAAGTACCATAATTCTCCTACGAGGTGTAAGATAAAACATGAAAATTATTTTGCTATACTAGACAGTGAAACAATAACAAAAAATATACTGTAAAACCACAACTATACGCTGCATATACAACTATAATTGTATATTAGACTGTCCGCTATTTTTGAAATTAAGAAATTTTGATGTAACCATTCAAAATTTTGTTCCAAATTGGAAATGAAGTAGACTACATAAATTTTTTTTTAATTTATTTAATGCTCTCCACTTTCTCAAAGCGGTCAAAGTTTATACAATTTTAC
>JANTOP010034671.1:0-25836 GCA_027564815.1 Symmerus nobilis | reverse complement strand
CTATTAACTGCCGAGCGGTTACTCTTCAAATGGCTGTAACTCAAAAACTATTTGAGATATCGATTTAAAATTTTAGTTTGTTATTTTTAAAGGTATAACTTATCGAAATATGAAAAAAAATCGATTTCTTAAAAATTTCACACTAGTTGTGCCCCTTAACTAAATTTCTTTGGAAAGTCTTAATAAAATAAATTAAAGTAAATTTTCTCCAGTGTACACCACCGAGACATCTGACCTTAATTCATTAACAACGAAAATTAAATTAAGATCTGACTTCCATAATATTAACAATTTATTTCATTACAACCAATGACAAAGTGAGAAAAACCGTTTAAAAATACATAAAAGTACTTTCGTTGGCTGTAATTTCATATAGAAAATTGGTTGTTTTTTATTGGATTATTTCTTTTTTTTTATTTTTCCATTTTATTTATGGACAAGTTTTAAAAACAAAAAAACAAAAAATTATAATTATTTATCGATTGGAAAATAGGTCAGCGTTTTTTTGGTGAATGGTCAATGAATCTGAATTTTATATTCGAAAGCAATTTGAATTTTGAATAACAAATTTCTTTCATTCAATTATTTTTTGTATTTTAGAAATAAATTCGTTAGTTCTTGAATTTAACATTCAATAATGTTATATTAACTATAACCTTTCAGACATTATCTCTGGTCAATAGAAAATTGTTATTAAATTAAGTGTTTCCAGACATTTAATCCAATCGAATTATAATTGAATTAAATGGGAAATGATACAATTCGAAATTAAACTAACGTTCGAATTCCATTAATTGTAATCAATTTATCGGAATTGTATTATTATCTGGATAGTAAATACAGATCTGGAAAATCCTAACTAACACTCTCCGTTAATATAAATTTTGATATTGTACGGAATTAAAATACCAAAAAAAAAAAAATAATTCGTCGCATTTATTTAATTTTTATATCGTTAAAATTATTGCCCATCTTTTATTATTGCAAAATTATGCAAAGACATTGGCCATTCACATAATTCATATTAAGGAAAAAGATGATAAAAAAAAATGCAATAAAAACTCAGTCTTTAAGTCGTTTTGTGTTTGACCAAAGAAAGATAAAGGAGGCTAGACGGATTATGATTAATTAAAAAGATTACGAATAGTCTGATGATTCAGTACATAAATTCATTTCTTTATTTTATTATAAAATGTTATGAATTAATGATAAGATGTTTTACAATCGTTTTTATTATCATCTATTTACTATACAAATATAGACACACCGTTTTGTTCATTCCATTTATTTTGTGACGATTTTAGGTATGATATTTACTTAGACATAATCTATCAAATCTAAGAAAGAAATTAGATGTAGCCGTCTGCAATAATTTTGCCAAATTTTTTTTATAATTCAAAAAATAGAAATGATTTATGGACAAAATGGAAAATATTCCATCCATAAAATAAACGTTTCAAAATTTAGGAATTTTTTTTTATAATCATTGTATTATTAGGATTTTGAAAAAATTTACAAAAAACATATAAATAAAAATGTCCGACTTTTTGCTGAATTTTCCTAACTTCCTACCGTTTTTTTCAATATTTCCCTATTTTTCCCGATTTTCCTGACCCTTTCCGAATTTTTCCCAATTCATTTCTGATTTTTAGAGATTTCTCCTCGTGTAACAACTTACATGAATTAATTAAAAAAAATCCAAAATCGTACTTATATTTAAGTAAATGATTTAATATAAAAAATTACAGGGGAAGTAATATAACAATATAAAATGCTTGAAAATTGCTTGAAATTGCTGCTAATTATATAGAGAACAAAATCGATTGATTATAAGGAATTTTAATAAGAAACATTGGGTGCCTTCGTGAAAATTAAAGAAAATTAATTCCAACCAGAGTTAGATATTGGCATTTCAACAGGTGCTTGGTTGGGGATGTATTATTTTGAGCACGTTTTTTATAATATAAGTGTATTGCATGCATAGCTGAAAAAAAATGTTCTCTTTGGAGCCATTTCGACTAGACTATATTAAACACCCGGAACCGATTGACTCAATTAGACATATACTTTATTATATTGTTATAATATTACTTTCTTCCTTACATACGAATTATGAAGGATGTTAACCCTTAGAGTCTCCAAATTTTATTGTTCCAATCCAAATTAATTTGGATTTGTTGCAATGGTATAGAAATCGTCGGAAAAATATCGGGAATTGTCGGTAAAATTTGGGAAGAAGTCGGATTGAGCGGGAAAAATTCGGAAAAGAACGAACAAATTCGAGAATTATTATTTGTTGGAATTAAGTTAGGAATTATCGAGAAAAATCGGTAACGTTAGAAAAATTGTTTAGAATATTACAGAAAATTCGTTGAAAGTCGGATATAATTCAGGAATTAAAGTTAAAAATAAAATTGGGGTTTTAGGATCTAAAGAACGTTTAATTTAGGGTCAGAAACGGTACAAGAGAAGGATATGCTAAGAGAAGATATACTAATGTTTAGTAAATCTAAAAAACCAATAAATGGTAGAGCTTTCTAGCAAAATATTTACTGATTTTCTATCTTATTTTCTGATCCGAAATGAGCATTTATTTATTTAGGCATCCTAGTTAGTAGCATTAAGTAAGAATTAAACCAGTGAATTTAGCCAAGTGCTGAGAATACAACTGATCCCAAGAAAAATCCATCGAAAAGGGATATGATGGTAGAATATGGTTAGGTAAACGATGGAATCGATACGAGGTGGAAACTTTTCCGTTCAGAACGAAAATCTTAGAACAATCTTAGAAAATTGACAGAATTTAGTCAAGATAAAATATTACAAATAATTCAGTGTTGGAAAGGGAGACATTTACGGAAATTCGGATTTGATTATATATCCTAAGTTATGATGGTAAATTATATTTAAATTTATAATTTTGGTTTGCATTTGCTAATTTAAAAAATTAATAATAATAATATAAAATTAAAATAATTAATTATTTGTTTGAATTTTATTTAATGAATCTTGATAGTACCAACTCTCCGCCAACTTGCTATCATGATTTCTTAACTATATAATTCGATAGTAAAGCTAAAATCAATTATTCTGAGGCTTTAGGATCGGCATAATATTTTAAAATTCAGGGAATGATTTAATATTGAAATTTTACAACTAAAAATAAGTATTTTCTAATATCCTAGATATTTCAAATTAAGGAAATAGGCAGGAAGCATCGCATCTTTTCAATTATCCAAATACGTATGTTGGAATGGCTTTATTCACTTCGCGTAGATTAAAGAAATGAGGGTACCTATAAAGGGCCAACAGCGCATATAACAGCTCACCCTTTAGTAAAAACGTCTGTCCATATTCAGGGTATATTATTTCCAAGTGGAAATAATTTATAGATTTTGGAAAAAAGATTCTACTCAACTGTTTGGATCCGTTGTTTTTATCTGAATATTTATCCTTATTTTCAGGGGACATGATAGGGCTAAAAATGGGTCTGTGAAATAGTAACTCTAAGGTTTCTTTGCTGGCGTCCGATATTTCAAAATGTTTCCATTTTTTGTCTTATTTTCATGATTTTTAAAATTAATTTACCTGACTTTACCCGATTTTTCCCTAGTTCGTTTGCTAACTCCTCATTGTTTTTCTCGATAACGATTTGGTTCAATTTTCAGACCCTTTCCGATTTTGCTCAATTATCTTAACTTTCACCGATTTTTTCCTCCATTTTTAAGATTAACCTCAAATTTGTCTGACATTATTATTGGCTCTAAGATTATTTCGACTATTCCCAAATTTCTCAGATATCGTTCTACATTTGATTTTCGAATTTTTCAGGGTTTACCTGACATTTTCCGATTTTTATAAACTTATTTGAATTTCTCGTATTTTTTCCCTGCATACAGATTTTCAACGATTTTCTTTTCTACTTTTCTAAATTATTCCTAATTTGATCTGAATTTCTTGAAGAAAGGACCGCGTATTTTATACAAATTTATCAATACAGAACATACTGCATTGTTTGCAATTGTTTAATATAATACAAGGAGCAAGATAACAACTTTTCGAGCAACAGATTGTGCCAAAATTGATAACGGTGATATAGCCCAGTAAGATTTTTGCGAGAAAGCCTGCGAGTGTTCCGCGGTTGACGAATACCTATATCCTATTTAACTCTTAAAGATCTCAAATCTACCGCATTACGATCTACGTCTCAAAATTTACAGAAGTCATCGGTGGTGATCTGAAATGAGGCCATTAAGTCGTGTTTATCGCAGTGCGATCGCATAACTAGAAATTTAGATCATCACAAATTAAATTTGAGGCGAAATATAGGTATTCGGGCTTGCAGTCCGCGACTACACTTGTGATCACTGAAATAAGTTGCGGCTTGTTGCAAATAGTTAGGCCTGCGAGTTTTCTGTGACAATAAAAACTCTTGCTGGGTATATTGAATGAAATTGTGTAAAAACCGGAGGGAATTTAGAAGAGTCCTTTAGGTTCTGGAAATGGTTTCTATTGCCAATCTGATAGGCTCGAGGTTTTGACAAAAATTATAAATCTTGTCCGGGTGCTTTTGAGGTTAAGGAAGTCGTAAATTTGAATTATTAAGCTTAAATCATGATTAGAAAATTTTATCCTATCCCTTAAGAATTCCTATCATTGGAGGTTTGGTGTTTGTTGCCACATTCCTTATTAAATGCTAAAACATGTAGCATTCTCTATTTGGAGGAAATTGATCCAGTCTGACACACAGTTATATCAGTCATGTTTTCTTCAAATTTCTGAGAAATTTGGTAGGGGAAGGTGGGGCAAGACGGGGCACCCCTAGTAATTTCTCAACCAAAAGTATCACGCGATCGGCAGTCTAAAGTGACGTATCGGTCCCATTCAATCCTATGAATTACTTTAATGAGGAAGGTCGCGTCGCTGCCTGAGCAAAAAAAATCCGTTTTAAGACATTTCGATGTTATTATTGCTTCAATTTGTTAGCGTGACAAACGCATAAAAAAGGCAATTATTGCTTCGTGCTGTGGCATTTAGAAAGCAGTATTACTTAGATATTTAGGTAAAAATTCATCTTTATTGTTTTTGCAAACGGATTTTTTTCTATTTAAATATCTATGCATGAGTGTCCTGTGGGGCAAGATGGGGTATTACGAATTATTTATAATTTCTGTTTTCTTTTTATAAATTGCATACGTTGCGGAAAGTGGACTCATTGCGGTTGCGCAGGATTTGAAGATGAGGATGATGAGGCAGTACATGTCTACAAATTATGCAATACAAATTAATAACTTTTAAAACTTTTATTATCTTTTCCTAAATCTTTTCCTATCCTGAATATTATTGAAAATTATAGAATGAACAACTTTGTGCAAGCGTGTGTTCAGTTTACTACCTACCTACCTACCTTAGTTTACTATTATCTTGGAATTCAAGTTTATGTTTTTCAAATTCTAAACCCCATCTTGCCCCGTAGGGGGGAAAAATGCCATTCTCAAGATGTATGCCTTTTATTTTAACATTATATAAGATATGCTCATACTGCGTGAATATTTTATTAGAAGATACCCAAAAGGTTCAAATGATAAAAAAATTAATTAAATATATTTAAAACACTGAGGTTTATTTGCAATACAACCTCAGGTATCCCGTCTTGCCCCACCTTCGCCTAAGTATCGGAAAATCCGAATAAAATATTTGCGTGAAAATCGGTATAAGATTTTATTAAATCCAAATAAATTCGATTGATTAAATTTATAATTTAAATTTGTAAATATTCGAAAATTTAAAAAAAAAACTGGAATTCTATTCTATGAATATCGGAAAATACTTGAAAATCTGGCAAATAAAAATTGTAAAATTCCAGTAATTTTGCATCTTTAAGAAACGGAAAATTTTATCAAATTCGGAAAACTTGAAAAAAAATCAAAAAATTTGTATAAAAATTGAAAATTTTATTGGAAATAAATTGATAATTTTAATAAAATCTTCCAATATTTCATGAAATGTTTTACATAAAATTCCCTATTTCTAACAAAATTAGTGGATTTTACGAAATTTTCTGTCGACCCAATTACAGCGATTTCCAAGATTAAGGGAAATCTAATTTGGAACTTTAGAATTCTGTACGCCGAACCATTGTTCATAAAATAATGGCTTCAAAATGACAGAGTGTATCCATCACCAGGGTTAAAAATATGTTTAAAAAATTATATAAAAGAAAATTGGATTAAAAATGTTCATTTTCTATTTTAAATACAAATAAAACAAATAAAAAATTGGATAGATTTCCATGGAAATTTTTCTAGCAAAGAAATGTTATATTGATTTTCTGTTTGGAGAACCAGGCTTGTGAACCTTAAATTATACCTTCATTACTTTAAATATAAATATCTCTTTGGAACGGTTCAATTATTATGGTTAGACACGCCTGGGGTATAGCCTCTCCCTTGCACAATGGTAAAAAAAAATGTAAGGAAAATTCCAGTCCTAAAAACAATGAGATTTTCATTAACAGAAATAATACTTTATGGTACAATAATTATGTCGTAATTTATGAAAAGCCAGTCGATTTAAATATGCAAATCTTCAGTCTCAGGTCGCCATTGTCAACTGCATTTTTTCATATATTTATAGAATTTTTCTTTAATTTTCCCTTACCCACAAGGCAAGATTTCCAGGGATTATATTTTTTGAACAACAAAATATTACTATTGTTTGTCTTTCTTTGTCGTGCAGTACAGATGGTAATGGGAAAAGTCTGGCTATTGTCTTAATGAAATTACAACTAATGTTTGAGGAAAATTACAATTCTGGGTAGTCGATTTTAAATTAAAAACAATATCCTGTTTTTAGAGGATAATTTTAAAATATTTTCTAATGAATACGGATCGGTTAGACCTGTCGGGAATACAATAGACATTTAATACAAAGGTTATCTGTTGACTGGTACTATCTATTTAATTAAAATAAAATTTAAAATTAACTTCTGATAGACAGACAAACTGACTGATATATTTAAAAATGATCGACAACAATGAATGGCGATTGTATTAAATACTTTTATTATGATTTTGATATATGGGGCGAATACAAATGCATTTATATTTATTTTTTTTTTTTTGCACAATAACCACACAGCAGACAATGTGCCACCGCGATATTTATAGATCGCACATACGGGTCTACGATACGAATATTTTAATTATTTTAATTTGTTCGACCGATGACCGGATATTTGTATACAATAATATTTAATTTATAGTGATTCCTTTAGCGAATCGACTTTTTTTTTTTTTTGGGTAAGGTCTGGGATATAATTTTGCCAAAAGAAAAACCCCCACCGAGACACAGGTTGTCTGATAAGGTGTCTACTGTCCTTGTCTCCGTTTTTGACTTTTTTTCTGCACTTTTTATACGTATTAATCGGATCAAGTGGCACAGACAAATCAAATGTATTTAAAAAAAAAAGAAAAATATGTATAATGTTGGCCATCATCGCCTAAAAATTGTATTTCATATATGCATCTACCTACTAACATATAGGACATTATATCGTCTGGCGATTTATATTACATGTAGTATTAATACGTGAATATAAAGTGTATCAGAGACGTGAACCGATACCCATACCCCAAATGAAATTAAAATTGAACAAAGATTTAAAGAATATATGGTTTGGAAAATGTTCCGAAAATATATAACGATATCGAGTAAATTGGGTAACAAAATAACAAAATCTGGAACGAAATCAATTTCGGTTCATATCTCTGATATTTATATGTAAAGTCATCCTCTGTCTACCATCACCCCCTCAAATTATATTATATCATATATGCAGTCGAGACAGAATGTTATATATATACATGAATGATACACATAATCAAACTAGGTGTTTCAAAAGGAATGGTTGTCCCTTTAAAGTCCTTCAAGCTTTCAACGTTGTTCCTCAATTTACTTACAAGATATAAAATCTCAGTTCGAATATGAAATTTAATTTTAGGATTCTTCTACTTGGCGATGTTTTCCTTCGGTATGGTTTAATAAAAGGAAATATCTTGAATTGGCTAATATATGCAACCATTATGGCAGATATGAATAGTTAAGTAACCTCGTAATTAGTAGGTCAAAAACCTAGAGGATTGTGAATTTAATAGCCAGTAAGGGAAGGATATATTATCAATTCTTATGCTGATTATTTTGAGATCAAAAGTCCGATTCCTCATAACCAATGACTTTCTGAAAATATCCTATAATTATCTCAAATACATCGCGACATTCAATCCGAATTTCCCGTTAATTTTCATCCGATTAAAAAAATGTAATGATGCAGAAAGTTTATAAACTAGTTGAGGAAAAATACAAAAATTTCCAAACTAAACTTTTCGCAATAAAGCTCTTGAAAAACTAAAAAACTTCCAGAAAGCTTTATTTTCTGAAACATATTTTTTTCGCCTTGAATTCATGTTCTATCCAAAGAACGATTTCCCAAATAAAAAAATTAAAAATCTCGAAAAGTCATTAAAAGCTTAAAATTTAAATATAATTTTCAATCGAATTTTTATCCGATTCATTAAATTTTAATGAAATGTGGAATTTTCGCAGAAAGCTTGTCCAAACTTTTAAAAGCGCAACTAATATCTAAAAATATGAATACGTTTTTTTTAATTTCTTCTCTCCTCCCCCTAATTTACGAGATATAAATTTCAAATTTTCAAAATTTTAGGACGATTATTTGAAATTTGTCGGTTCAACCGTCGTTCTAGTGTTTTTAAATTGGAATAACTCTGGAGCGAATTTTGTGTTCAATTATTTTGAAAAGTAGAATCCGAATCTACAAGAAAAACACATCTACTATAAAAAAAATCATTATCTCTAAATATAAGTCATAACTCTATCATTTCTTAAGTTATATTTCTAAAATTTGGCACGGATATTCTAGAAGGATAATCAATTCGTCTGTAATAAAGATTATAAAACTTTTTCTAAGAAACTTCCGAGTAATTAAATGTTCTTCGTATAATATTTCAATATTAATTGATCCCATCGGGATACATATTCGAGACGAGACCCATTTGATATAGCTAACTAATTTGGTGTAATAATTTAAGTTTTAACGTTTCCTAATGCCACAATTCCTCCTTTTCTTAAAGACTTAGATTTCATAGATAAATTTAGGGTTATAGTTTTGGATCGATCTTGGCAACATTTTCTATTCAAATTTGTGTACATTTTGGGGATCAGACTAATTATGAATCTTATTTATGGGGTATGAAAATGAGACACTCATTTATGGGAATTGGAGATTAATTTTGCAAATTTTCGGGAAATTTCCAAATTTTCGGATTTTTTTCTAATTATTGATTTCCGTTAAATGTTCCAAATTTTACGAAATTTGACAACATTTTTACGAGATTCTCCGATTTTTGTGAATTAAATTTTTTTCTTATTTCAACGAAATTTTCTAGTGCTACTCGTGTATTCCAAAATTTGGAAATTGGAAAGTACAGTTCAGTAGATTTTCTTAGAAAGTTGAGATAAAAGATAAATTTGCTCCCACATTTCATTGCAAATCTAGTGAGAATTTCTAATTGAATTTAGAAATGAAACTTTCTCAGCCCAATGTTTGGGATTTTTATTTATCTTTTTAAAATGTTAACAAATTACGAGCATTTTCTTATCAATTTTTTTTATTTTCAGGATTTTATACAAGATCTTCGATCGATTTTTTTTTTATTTTGGTCGTTTAATTTTTTTTTTTTTTTCATTTTTGGATTTTCTTTCAAATAAAAATAATTCTCAATTTTAAAAAATTTCCCGGCATAAATGACAAACCCGCTAACACGATCCCGTTCACCAGGATCAGTACCAACCACCAGTAGCGTGCAGTCTAATCCGCAGAGGGCGGAGAGAACACCTGAAATATCGACAAAATCGTAACCAATTTCTATTACTGCAAATTACTCAAATTATTTTATTTAATAACTTTGAGTAATTTTTTGGGGAAAATTTGAAATTTTGAAATAAATTTAAAGCTTTTTTCGAGCTTACATATTGAATTGAGGAAGGTTTTAGCGAATTATCTAAATTTAATGAACCGAATAAAAATTCAATTTCAAATTATATAAAATGACATTTTAACTTTAAGCTTTCAACAAGCTTTCAAGATTTTTGAATTTTTATTTTGGAAAAAGTTGAAATTCTGTTAATTGAGCCGTTATCTGGATAGAAAATAGATTTTAAACGAAAAAAAATCAATCTCAAACTATGAGTTTCCCTTGCGTTTTTAATACTTTAGATAAGCTCTTTGCAAAAATTCCAAGTTTACTTTAGATATTTTTGTATTTTTCCTAAACTAATTTATAAACTTTCTGCAATGTTACATTTTTTGGATCCGAAGAAAATTATCGGGAAATCCGGATCAAATGTTCAGATCGCGATGTCCGATATTCAATATGCGACATGTACTCTAGGTTGTTGCACTCTCATGATAAGGGTTATAACATTTTGTTATGGGGCCCATAAAATTCTGCAAACCTTATGGAGATATTGACCGCACGCCATTGAAAGCAACAATAACGATACCATTGGTTCTGGAATTCCGGCTTATAAAAATTATAATTAATTAATTAATGTTCGACAAAAAATCATATTATTAAAGATAAAAGAGCCGTCAATTCTAACTCCTGCCGTAAACCACAGGATGGACACTCACAACCCCACAAAATATTTCGTCTATTATTAAGAATTTATAAATTGTGAAAATTAAAGAAAACCCGAAATTTTATTAGAAAATCAATCGATTTCCATATCGAGATTCCACTCATATATTGCAGATAAAGATTCTGTTCTGTTCTCCCTGTTCTTATTACATGTGCACATGCACGAGCAATCAATTTTCCTCTTTAAAACGCATGCAACATATCGGGCGCTGTCTGTATTATATGTCTACCCCATGTTATATACATGTTGCCAACAAATTTTACATGCCCTATTGTGCATTTCATTGTCAACTCCATTCCACCAATTATTATTAAGTTTTATGCCAAAAAAGAATAAGTAGGAGACAATAAGAACTATGATTTGGTGAATTTTAGAGGGAAGGACCCGTATTTTAAACGACCATTCATTTTGTAATCTATCTGCATAATTACAAGTGATAAGTATTTCTTGGGGAGTTTAAGGAATATGTAATTCAATATCATATTTATGAAATTATTCCCCAATCCGTTAGCTTTTAATTAAAAATTCTTTTCATATTAAAATTGTATATTTTTAATTGTATTTCCTGCTTAACGCCCAAAAGTCATTCAGACGAAAAGTTTATATGTCAGTGCATCAACATTAATTTAAATCTCTTTTGTCAATTCAATCATCACAATTTTCAGTAAATACACTGCTCAATAAATTGTTCAAATACCATACTCCTCCGATGGTCTTTCTGTCAATGGCCAGAAAAATGGTATATCGACGGAGATAATATTCAACAGTAATTTACTCGACTATTTCATAACTTTTTCTCTACTTTTCACGACTTTTACGGACTCTTTACCGATATCCCGAGACTTCTCTCTAACTTATCCGTGATATTTCCGAATTTCTGCCATAGTTTTTCTACTTTTCTGTCCGGAAAAAGATTTGGAAAGAATCAACCCTTGAATTTAGATTATTCAGGATCCGTTTTGTCGAGTTAATCCTATCAATTTGTCTGACTTTCGTAGACGTGTCCCGTATGTCTATGAAATTTTTCCAATTTCCCAAACAATTGTTCCTAACATTTCTCGGCGTTTCCCGACATTCTCATGGACAATTTTTAAAAAACTTTCACCGAGTTTCGGCACCATTCTCCCAGCCTTTCTTAACTTTTTCCCATTGACATTGATTGATCTGCTTCTTCTGACTATTTAATCCTGATTTTTTCCGATTTTTTCGGACTTTTGACTGTCTTTTGCTGCCTCTTCTCAGATTGTTACGAATTTTTACTCGCCATTTTCGGAACTTTTTCAAACTTTAGTTAGTCGGTGACTTTTTCTTGAAATCAGTGGATTTTATCTGATTTCTTACGGCTTTCTTACTGAACTTTTTTCTAAACTCTTTCTAATTTTTCCCAATATTTTCCTAGCAACTTTTTGTATTTTTCAAACTAATTACCGCCCTGCCCTGTTCGGACATTTTCTGCTGTTTCCGATGTATACCTTCCTTTCTTAAATGTTCCCAATTTGTTTACGTTCTCTAGAGGATTTCCAATTTTTTCCGAACTAAGTAGTTACCGAACAGTTCGAAAAGAATCTAAGGAAGTCGGCAAGAAGAAAATATTAAAATCGAACTTGGGAGAAGCCAAAGAGAAAAACTTGGGAATAAAACCGGGAAACTCAACTTTATATATTCTCACCCTTTCCCTACAGGTTGCCAACTTTTTCGAAATTAATTAGAATTTTAATTCTCTTTCTCCTTCTTTCACTTAATTTTTCCGACCTGATTTTCGTCCGACTTTGACCGACTATTGCTCCTGTTTGGCGGTAATAATGAATAGCTCTGCTATATTACTCAGAAAAAAGATTCCTTGACTAGTATATTCAACTTATTGCAATTGAAATTTATATACAAAAAAAAAGAGTATAGTCTTTCACAATAGACCCGGTAAAGAGGCATTAGGATAGGATAGAATGACTCGTTGACGTCACAGAAGAAATGGCGCATGAAAATGTACACCTTTCCTATACTATATATGTAAACAGTATGTAAAGCATACACATAAGCTGATATATAAATTATTATATTTAATATAAAAAATGGTAAATCATTCAAAATTCGTCAGACATTCGGTATTTCGGCAAAGTATAATAGCTCTGAATTGAGAGGAAATTTTTCATAATGTACCGTTTAGCTCCCGGTTGGATATTTACACATAAATTGAAGACGAAAGTAAAGTGGAAATAATTCTTTTTTTTTGGGCTAAGAATAATCTTTGTAGTCTATTGTTTTCTTAGTGGAAGAGTATGAATGTTTTTTTTCATTCTTTTCTATTTTTTCGTGGTAATTTTGGCTTTTCTCTACAAAGTAAGTAGAAAGTAAGGAATTTTAATTAGAGTGTCATGGTTGCGACTTTTATGACAATTATAATTATTTAATTCTACTTGATATTAGATATAAAACAGGCTTATTACGTTTATGAAATTATACAGTTTTTCACATTACATTAACGATTTGTTAATGAATATACGAAAAAAAAATGTAAATACTGACGTCCGAGCAGACATGTGAGGGCGGAATATTAAATTCGATAAGAGGAGGGTGGATTTACCTAACATTTGGAGACCTATCCCCCTGAAACCGGGGCTCTTATTATAAAACCTTCTATGAAGGGAAAAGATGGATTTGTATTTTTAAAGTGATAAATAAAACCTAAGATGCGTTTCGCAGAATTTCACCAAAATTATACCACTTCAATTACTACTTTCGATAATAAAATATCCGAAATTTCAGTTAATTTCACCAATGCGTTCGGGAAATATATGCATTTAAACTTTAAACAAATCGTTAAATTTTCAAAACTATCGATCTCAACGCCTATTTTAATTGAAGAAATATTGATATACATTTTTTTATTTCAGATTTCCATTGATAAAGGTATTCAGATTCCAGGGTTCAGGGTATCAATGTTCAAAAAAAAAAAATAAACAATTCGCCCATAAACTTGATTTGGGCTTCAAGATATCTAAATTCGAAAGTCTAGAATCGGTAAGAACCGTTTCAGAGAATTTCACCAAAATTATACCAACTCAACTACTACTTCGTATAAGATTTCTAGTTGTTTTATTTGGCGATGCCAAAACCTCTCAATGTCCCAAAAATGTTTTTCCAATTTTTAGGAAATGGTGGGTGAAGGCATATAATATTGATGTTTTTTTTCGATAAAGTCCAGTTAGGCCAAAAGATTTAACAGTCATCTCTTCAGTGGCAAGCCTATATAAAGATGTTTATAAAAAAAATATCTAAATTAGTGCTCCCACTGCTATATAACCGTCTTATCGAAGAAAACAGTGTCTGTAATTTATTTTTGAAGGCAAATACACGTATTGTAATATTAGATGTGGAACATTACAAACTCGTACATATATTATCAATACCGTTTGCTTCTTTAAGACGGCAGTATATGTATATAAGAGATGATGATATTTACTTGCGCAAGCCCATTACCCTCATCTGTTTGCATGCATATATCGTCACTAGAGACTAGACGGTTTTATTCTCTCTCTTCGTTCAGAAATAAAAAATTAATCGGAAGACAGATACATTATATGTGATGAATGATTTTCTAGATGAATTGTCATGAACATGGCAATTTAGATGTAGCTCCCACCATTTGACACATTTTGTTACGAACTCGAAAGATATGACAAATGTAAATATGGCAGGTTCAGGAACCAGACTGTCTAATGAATAATTAGAATTTTAATTCAACAAATAACCGAAAATTTCAACCCAAATCTGTAGGAAACTTAGGAACTATAGGAAATTTATCCGAAATAGGAAAATGGTGGTACAAATTAACAAATTGATCGAAATCAATCAAGGAAAAAAAATATTTCCGAGTAATTTTGATTATTGTCGGAACGGTTTTGAAGAAAACCTGAATTACCAACAAATTTTCTTCGGGACTTGGAAATTCTAATGATGAGAATTATTCTCAAATGAATGATGTAGAAAATAATTCCTCAAATTAAGTTTAAATAATTAAGTCCGGAATTTTGACGGGGTTCTTCTAGTAAAATTTTGAATTCTTCACTTTTAAATAAAAAAAATTAAGAAATTAAGAAAAAATAAGGTTTGTTTTACATTTTATAATTTAAGTTACGATCTATTGAAGGGGATGTAACGAATTCAAAAGTTTAACTAAAAATCGTAAACGCAATGGTTGCAAAGCATTTATTGTCACTTTTTACAATTTCCATTTCTTAGTTGCACTTCGTTTCCAATATACCTGAAGATCAGTTGAATGAAGTTTCCAAAACCGCACTCTGAGAACTTATTTATTTAGAAATGAAATGCTCGAAAGGTCTTGTAGAATAATTGTGTCAATCAACCTGATCCATAGTACAGAGTTTTAGAGTTACATAAGATAATTTATTTCTGAGAAATCATAAAGGAAGGTTGCTTATTAGGGAAAATACTTACCACGATTAATACAAAAAATGTGTATGAATTTATTCCCTCACTTTATTAAATAGTAATAATTTTGAAAAATATTAATTTGAATCAAAAAGACATTTTGGGAAAAAAAAATTCTAATTTACTTTTAACTTTTTTAAAAACTTTTGTTAATAAATCTACATTATCGCAGAAACTAATGGAAATTAGTGGAGTAACTAGATTCAGACGCCCCAATGCAAAATTTAAAAATCCCCCCCCCCTCCCTCCCCAGAGTAGTTTCGTAAAAAAACATGTTTAATTCACATTTTAATTAAGGCCTCTTCTCTCTACAATTTTCGAAATTTCGATAAATATAATTTAATCTATCTTGAAGAAGTATTCATTGTATAAAGGCGGTCACACATCCAACTATAGTAAGTTTCGAATAATTTTTGACAACAGCTTAACTTACAATTTATCAATAGATATTCTAAATGTTCCACCATTTAGCGCCCTCTTTTCGTTGCGCCCCAATGCCTTGCATTGTCTGGCCTCGCTTAGTTACGCCGCTTTTGGAGATGCTAATTGTCTGAGGAAGAAATTGTAGAACAAACTTTTTAAAAACTGAAGAGATAAATAACAGAAAAATGGGTATTTATCAGGAAAATGGTTGTATTTTTCCGGAAACTTTCCGGAAAATTTTGAAATATCGAGGTAATGACTTGGGTCATTTAAAAATACCTTGATATCAGATGGTCTCTTACCAACTTATATGTTTTAAATCCCCTAAAATATCGATATATACGAAATTCAATAAATTGGTTCGATATTTGTACCAAGAATTTTCTAGATTTCTTTTTTTAATTTTCTAATCCAATGATTCTAAATTCCTTCTGAGGAATTAGCAAGGAGTTTACGTTACCAAAATTTGTTCAAATAATGAACCGTTTGAAACATATTGCTATTGTTAATGGAATGCTTGGAAAAAACTTAAATTTTCGGAAAAATTTGCTAAAGAAATCGTAAAAACCAAGTATTCATATTAAACTTTAGGGTCTAGAGAAGAAACTGTAGAGTTTGTAAATTATCCTCTTGATTTTAGTGGGTCGATATAAAAAAAATGAATCTCAAGACAAATGTTTTCCGGAAAATTTAAAATTGGGAAATTGGGATACGAGCTCAAACAGGACTTCAGTGGTCTGACAATACCTTAACGTCAGAGGATCCCCTCACAACTTATGTTTCAAAAAAAAAAAAAAAATTTCAAATATTCGTGAAAATCCATCGATTTTTGTTCAAGTTTTCTGTAATAAAATAAGCGAATTTTCAAACTCATAACTTCCTCTAAAAATTTCTTTTTTTTTCCAAAATTCTGAAACTTATTTGTAATTTACCTCTTCCAGGCTTGGATTTTCAAGTCAAAATTTCATGGAAAATTTCAAATTTAACTGAAATATCAATTCGGAAAAATCGATTTGAAATGGATGAAATTAAAATCTCTCGGTGAGATACAAAGATTTTCATATTTAAATACGAAATGTTAACACCTGAATATGGGAAATTAATTTAATTTTAAGAAAATTTGCTATTTGTCAAATATTTCGATTTATTTTTATCAAATTATTGGATTTTTATCTATATTTCCTATCCAGTTTTACCAATAATTCCCAATACTTGTTATATAACCCGTTCTTTCGGTAGCGAGGATTACATTCCGAATATAATTTCAACAAGTACAGCAACGAGCAATAACACATAGAATATGCAATTTTCGTTTCAAATATCTTTACCAGAAATGATGCAAGTCTCGAGGAGCAGTTTATTTCAATAAAAATTGTGGAAATTTGATAATGAAAATTGATAAATTGACAAATTTTGTCAAAAACGAATTCGGACATTTTAATAAAAATCAGGCAATTTAATAAAAATCGGAAAATTTATTAAAATCCCAAAATTAAATCAATATCGAAAGTTTCGTATCCTTCTGCCACATTTTATGCCCATTCCCGATTTTAAAAAATGTCCGGAATTTCCTTGTCTGATTTTCGCACAATTTTTCGAATTATCTATAGCATTCTCGTTTTTCTGAACATCGAATTTTCATAACATTTAACCGAGCAATTTTGGGGTTTTTCTCCCAACTCGCTATTATTTCCGATATTTTCTTAGCATCTTTCTGAATTTGTAAATCTTTTTGGCGACTTTTCATGAATTTTCTAAATCTAATTTCTTTTCAAGCCTCTTACCAAATTCTATTCATACTTTCCGAACTCTTGAGAGCAGAAATACTCTATTGTATCAACGGAAAAGTAGAATTTCTGAACGTCAATTATAAATTTTTGGAAACCTAACGTTAAATTGATTTTTAAATATTTTTGGAAGTTTTGTTTTGAAATTATCAAAACGAATTTTTTGGTAGCCAATTTTTCAGTAAATTTTAATAAAATTACTAATAATTAAGATTAAATTAATCAACTCTTAACAATCCCAAAGACTAAAATTTTACTTTAATCGTTAAATTTTGAAAAATTTTATTGAGATTCGTGATTAAACTCATAGGACACCAATATTTATGCTTTATTAAATTCGGCAACCATTTCAATATTTACTAAATTTTATTATTGAAAACAGAACTGCTCATTAATGGTTAACAACTCGTGAGAAACTCAAATTCCAAATTTCATTCAAATCGGAGGAGTAATAAATTTTAAAATGAAAATCTTAATCTAAATTCATAAATCTACATTACGAAAAACTGTAAAGTACCAAACTTTATTTTAATCAAATGAATTAATATTTTGAATTTCAAACAAATTAGATCAAATAAATTAAGTTTTGCAATCAGAGGAGATGAATATGACCGATGTTGGAATTGCCAATCATTAACAATTTATAAATTTATTTTATTTTCTTTCTCTTGGCCTAATTTCGAAATTGAATTTTAGTCAGATTTTCAGTAAAAAAATTCTTGGAATTCAGAGTTGCAATGTACATTATTTACATATGATCGGATCGGATGGTCATATAGACGGGAATTCGGTAATTAATAAGTTTAGTTTAAGTTGGATTTTTGAATTGAAACGATATATTTCACACGTCGAATATTGAACATCATATTTTCGGATTTCACAATTGAAACATCAGTTTGATTGTAAAGTTTGCAGATATATTTTAGCCAAATTATATTTTAGAAAGTCGGAATTTACAATATATATTTTACAAAAATAAACTGGGTGGGATTGGGTGGGAGTTAAAATTTTAAATTGTAATAATTTAAAAAATAAGAATAAATGTAATTATTGATAAGAGAAAAAATAAATAAATAAGAATTTCATTTATTAACTGCATTTTCAATCTAGGTTAAGCCGGAGTTGGAGTATAGAAAGAAACATGAATTATGGGCAGTGGTGGATTCGTTGCTACGGACAGGTTACAATATCGCAGCATCGCAACTTGTAACACGGGTAAAAATACTATTCGCCCAGATGTTTCCTATATCGACATCGACATATCGGGCAGATAGACATAAAACCTTCCTCTGAAATGTTATTTCTCTTTAACTTTTCCTCATTTCATATGCATATACGTTATATATAATTTAACCTTATATACCTAAATTATGTAGAGACTTTTTTTCTTGTTACGTTACAAAATTTACAGCCATATAGGATGGATGGTACGAATTCTGGAAAATTTTTTTTTGTTCCCTCCTGACATTTTGGTTTTTTTTTTTTTTTTGCTATCCCATGTTTTTGTTATTGGTACTTAGTTTGGTATTTACCCGTTCAATATTTTTTCTAACCGATCGCATGGATGGTTATTGCGCTTAACAGACACACCACATACGTATACGTATACGTATACATACAACTCCCAACAATAGCTCCGGGAGCGCCCTCTTTCCACGTATTTACGTAACTATTCGACATTACATTTGTGATATTTGTATATACATTTCTCGTCGTCGCAACCATTTCAGTTGCTCACAAACCATTGTCGTGTCGCGTACTACAGACACCCAAGAATTGAAAATCTGGGAAAAAGAAAATTTTATATAAAATCTATTTATTTTATTTTTTTTTTTATTTTAAATATATTTTTTTCTGTTAAATAGCTAAATAACGAATGAGAGAATTCATCTCAATTCATACAAAAATAATTTAAAAAAAAAGAAGTAAAGAAAATTCAAGAAATTTTTTTATTTTTAAAAAAAGTTAAAAAAGAAAAATCAGTCGAAATAGAAAAATTTCAATACAAAAAAAAAATAAAGTGTTTTTGCGAACATTTCTTCGAAATATAAGAAAAAAAAAGAAAACGAAGCGAGAAAAAAGAAACAAAAAGATTTTTTTAGTAAGCATCGTCGTTTTTTTAAATTTAGCAAATTTTTTTAGGGAATTTACATTTATTATAAGTATTTAATTTATATATTATCTTTCATTTGATTGTGAAAATCAATGAAAAATAATTCGGATAGAAAAATTGAATAGAAAATATTTCTCACTCGTGTGTGACCAATTTTCATCCGAATCACAAACCGTGCTGAAAACGATATTTTTTTTAATATTGAAAAGAAATTTCTATAAAAAAAATAATTAGAAATTAAAAATACCGCGGAAAAAAATGTTGATGATGAGTTAAGAAAAAAAAGAAAACCCTGAAGTAGGCAGAGCCACAAAATAGTCTTTTAAATCCACTTCATTATTATTTTCATCATCATTTTTTATCATCATCATTTTCGAATCATTTTCGAATCATTTTATATAGAGAACCTCTTTACAAAAAACAACCAACAACAAAAAATCAGTAGCCTAGTGTTTTTGTAGTATTTTACGGTTGTTTCCGAATTTTCCGATTCAGAGTGAAAAGTGTATACATACGATGGGTCGCGTCAAATAATCGTTAATTTTATTTTTCATTAATTTCACTAGCATGGTTGCCCTCGCCGCTCCGTCAAACACACAGAAGGTATATAAATATATAATTTTCATATATATATATATACACATTCATTTAAGAACGTTGTAATATGGTCAGAATGAAACAACACAACTTCTTTGAGAAATTAAGAAAAAATGTAATTATTTTAAAAGAAATATATTTATTTCAATACAAACAAGTATAATATGCGTACGGTGTGTACATATCTATCAGGTATCTGTCAAATATATATATATACTCATGTATATTCCTTTTTTTCACCATTATCTCTCTCCCCATGTGTGCTGTGTATATGCATATCTATATAGATTATATATATACGCACAATTTATTTTTGATCGCATTTTTATTTGTACAATTTTTTTAGAGTGGATCGAAAATGTATTAACTTCACATCTAAAAAAATCAGGTGTTAATAACAGAGTTGAAATCTCCATGATATTTGAAAGATAGGGGATAGCATAGAAGAGCAAAAAGAATTTTAAATTTGTTGGTAGCTCTCATGTCACCAAACAATTGATATATTTTATTTAACTGTTTGTTCCAAATTAATTTGGACTTTAGGATATCTAGTTTTGAGGGGGAAAACAATAGCAGCCAGTAATCATCATCCGACCAATTAGTTTGTTATCTCACAAGCTATTTACAAAGGTTATCACAAGGCGGTTGACAAACAAATTCGATGTTTACCAACCCCGAGAGCAAGCTGGATTTCGTGCAGGATACAGTACAATGGACCATCTTCATACAATGCACAACATTATAGAAAAATGTAATGAATATAATATGGACTTAATACTGATCTTCGTTGACTATGAAAAGGCGTTTGATTCAATTGAAACGCACTGGATGAATGTCGTATAGACTCCCGATACATCCAATTGATAAAATATATATATATAGCAATGCCACGGTGCAAATCAAACTTCACGAAAATACCGAAAAGGTTATACTGGAAAGAGGTGTGAGGCAAGGTGATACAATATCTCCCAAGCTATTCACTCTAACGCTAGACCGCATGTTTAAAAACTTGGATTGGAGTGATAGAGGTTTCACGTGTGATTCCTGAGTGATCAACGGAGAAAAATTAAATCATCTGCGATTTGCTGATGACATCGTCCTTATATCTAAAACCCTGGACGAGGCTACTGCGATGCTCCGTGAATGATGAATCTAAGAGAATCGGCCTAAAAATGAACATCACCAAAACCAAAATTATGTCAAATGTAACCTTAAATCAAGACGTTACAATAGACGACTCAATTATAGAACTAGTTACTAGTTATAAATATCTGGGGCATAATTTGGTAATGGGAAAAGCCAATCAGAAGTATGAGATTCAGAAACGTATTAATCTTGGGTGGGCAGCGTTCAGAAAACGTTTCGTTCAGACGAAATAGGGAAGGTCGTAGGAGCGTCGGTAGGCCTCCAACAAGGTGGACACACGACATAAAAAGGTTGAAATATAACTGGATGGAGTATGCCTAGGACAGACATAAATGGAAAACATTGGAGGAGGCCTATGTTCAGTAGTGAACTTCAGCAGGCTGATATAATGATGATGATGATGAATCATCATCAGCAATAGATTTTTATGATGATTTTCGATACACCGAAATGTATTAATAATTAAAATTAATTAGAATTAAGATGTTTCTGTAAATTTATTTAAATAAATATTTAAGTAAAAACAAAAGGGAGGTTTTTTATACAAATTAACGTCTGAACAACTCATTTACTCGAATAACGTTTCGTGTCTTCGAACGGGAGATATAATATTGTACAGAAAGCTGTCTCGAGGAATATGTCCTAAGATGATCTAAGCCTGGTATCGAGAATTCCGTAGAATATATTATGAAATATGGAATAAAATATGACAATATCACAAAACCTTTTCCGATTTAAATACAAAAATTGCAGATCTTCGGATTTTCAAAAATTTAGATTTCGGTCATTTATAGCCACTCCCTATATTCTTACATCAAACAATGTCCTATATGGGGTATAGAGTACCGAGAATTTCCGAGAGATGGTTGTATTTGTTAGTTTACGAGTTACAGCTGTTTGAATGAGCTCATAAATCTATCCAATCAATGGTGAAATGGCCTGTAAATTCCTTTCCCATCCAGGGACTCACCTAGCGATGATTTAGGAGGACTCTCCAATCTGACCCCTAGCGATGATTACCTGAATCCTAATTGGAAGAGGTGGGTAGCTCCAGGGGAAAGAGATTTGGCTGAAATGAAGGAATCGAGTTGAAAATTTTGGAAATCATTATTGGAGGACTCATGGAATAAGTGTAGAGAAGAAAACTATATTGAGGAATTTTCAACCCGATTGCCATTCATTATAACAACTCCATTAATACAACCAATAAAAACTCCCGGTCTGTACTCTCGGTTTGTGAAAGATTTGCAATGCGATGAGACTAAGGCTACTGACAAAGCCATTATGATGATGATGGGCTCAAAAATAGGACATTCAAAGCATTCTTTTAGAATGACAATCCCAATTTGTAAACTGATGGATTATATAATGTCACGCCCTACATCTATGCTCAAATATTGGCCATTTTTAATCACGCAATGCCAAGCGATTAATAGAAGATCGTAAGGATTTTGAAAAATAAAAACATTTTGTACAGGCGTTGTTTGTAAATGAGCTTGGGAAAATCGCTGTTATTTTACTTCAAATGATTAACGAATTTCTTCCTACACTACGAATTTTGTTGGAATTTGGAAAATATAAGTTGAGAGTGGATCCCCTGACCTTAAGATATTCATCGATCTTCCAAGTTATCTCCTATTTGGATCCATTATTTCCTGCAAATTCAAATTTTCCAGGATACTCAAAAATAATCTGTAAAATCGAAGGTTGGAGTCGATTTTGCTATAAATAAATCTCAAAACAATTGATTTTTTCCAAAATTTTTAACAAAATCTCTTCGATAATAATTTAAAAATAATTTGGCAACATTCGATTAGAATAATTTTGAACACAAATTTTTTATAAAAATCTATTGAATTTTTGAAAAATTTTTCACGGAAATTCAAGAATCTATTTTGGTTATTTGAAGTTATTTGAATCCATTTCGAAAGTAAAATTTTGCGGGACATTTATAGATATTTTTATAAATAAAAAATTTACGATTTAATAACTACTCCTGCATATAAACACCCCCCAAAATTTGGGGGTTATCTTTTTCCGAAATTTTTGGAATTTCATTTCTTCATTATTTACTTGGCTACAATTCTGCACTATTATATTTTCCCCGTGCGGAAAAAAATTATCGGAAAATTTTGTATTTCTTCAGTACGGTACGAGGAATAATGAAAATGACAGTTGATTTTTGAAGAAAAGAAATCAATTGTTCTGAGAACTCTCTGTTAATAGCAGGCTGATTATAAGCCAGATTGATCTTGCGTACACCAAATAAATATATTGGAATTATAGAAGTGCAGCTTGGTAGCTTATATATGTTCTATGTGGCCCTTAGCAGGTATTCGAATTTCAAAATGTTATCAAATATTGCGATTTTCGAAAAACTTCAAGCTTTTCCGAGTTCCTACAAATTTTCAGCATCCAGATGGATGTCACTGCGCCAGACGAGGTATTCGAATTGTCGTCGGGAAAATCAGGATCAAAGATGATGCCACAAAAGATGGCGGCTACATGTTGATGCCTGAAGCTCCAGCGAGGTGTAAATGAACCAATAATCGCATTGGATTAGGGGTGTATATGGTGACATATTTACGAATGGGACATCGATAAATCAAATACAAATGCTACTCGAATCAGCGCCGGCCTTTGGGGTGCGAGGTCGGGCACCGCCTGAGGGCGCCAGGCTGGTTGGGGCGCTGAAGGCACGCCCGAGCCTAATTTCTGTTTAGTAACAGTCAATATTACAATTCAATAGGGGCGCCCTGAAGTACACTGCCCGAGGGCACCAAGAAGGCTAAGACCGGCACTGACGCGGATAGCCTAGGCTACAAGTTAAGCTGGGTCATATATAGCAATAACGAATCCGAATTGAGGCTAGATATCTTGATATAAATCGTAGAGAAGTCGAGAATATTAAATAGAACCGGAAAAGTCCCGTAAATTTACAGAAAACCCACCAACAACAAAAAAATGGTAGAGACAGTCCGAGAAACTAGGAAAATTTTGGAAAAAATCGAGCAGTTTCTGGAACGTCAGGGAAAATCGGGAAAGAGTAAAAAATTGGTAGTTGGTAAGACGCAATGGACAAAGCATGTCAGCTGCATCTTTGTGTAATAGGAATTTCCTGAAAATTTGTGCCACCAACTGAAAAGTCGATTCTTAAATCAAATTTTCCCCGCTCACCTCCTCATATGGTCAACAAAATGAAAAATTTATTATTTAAATAAGCATTTATTTTATTTATTTATTATTTTCGAAATGTTCTAGATTTCTAGAACATCGAACATTCCCTATTATTTCTAAACATTCTCAATACCCATTTCGGAATTTGTACCGACCATTTCCAACATTTTCCTTACATTTCGGAATTACTCCCGATTGTACTTGCATTTTCCCTCAATTTTTTACGAATTTACCCTTGTCTTGTGGTGTCTATCTGTGCACCGAGCACCCATTTCATTAATTTGAATTGGTTCTGCGATTTGAGGTTGTGTTCCAAATTTTAAATCTCTACTTCGTAGGAAGAGACATCTTAATAAACGTTGTAAAAACGTGCGAAGGTTGTAAAAGTGACGAAAGCAAATCACTGCTTTATGCTGTAACTCAGTTGGATGGTTCGGCCCCATTTTGCTCTAGGGCACCTTGTTCCTTCCAATTCTGAAATATTAGCTTATTATTTAGGATCAAAAATGCCACCATACTTTGAAATATAACTTACCGAGGTACTGGAAACTAAGATAATGGGAGTTTGTTCCCATCGGGACTCGTTTTTCATTGATTATTTCTCCGAATTTTTTTATTTCAATCAAAATTCAACTTTCTAACCACGGAGCATCAATTTTATATTTTATTTCCTATAACCTGGATCGTTCTGCTTTGATTTAAATTAAAAATCAAAAAAATCAGATGAGGGCAAATTGAGATATAGGGAATCTCATTCCCAAGGCTAACCAAACTTCATGAAATCAGTGCCGAAACAAATTAGACAAATTAGATGTATGAAATATTATAATGACCGAAATTGCCAACAAATTGACAAGATTTTTTATTCAGAAATATAGTCAAATTCTCCGTGATAAAATTTCAAAAGTATAATGGTAGGGATTCGTTCCCTTTTGAAATTACCAACATCGATTCATATGCTTGACTTACTTGGAACACATTTATCGATCCACTCTAAATAATAAAAATTGTTGAACGAGAAAAAATGGGTCCCCCACAGATACAGAATGCAGGCGCGACGGGAAAAATATGAAAAGCGACGAGCGGACCAATTTAAAGAAAATTTTTTTTTATATTTTTCCCTTCATTTCGATTGTCTCCTTTATACGGAAAAAATTTAAACTCAGAATCTGGCCGACCAAAAAGGACCAGTCCTATCACGAATTCTGGATCCACATTTTTATAAATGGTCAGAATTCATTCCAAAACATTTCTTTACCGAAATGTTGAGGGTGATCTCAATGACTTTCCTTTTAAGCAGACAGTTTGATAAAAAAAAAAACAGCGTACAAAAAATGACTGAAAATTATATTTTTATTTTATCTTTTTGTTCATAAAATTCCATCCAAATTCCACTGCAAAACAAAAAAAAACAGAAAAAAT
>JANTOP010034660.1:0-11272 GCA_027564815.1 Symmerus nobilis | reverse complement strand
TTGCAAAAAGCCGCCACGAGCTTGCGTCACATCCGAATCGTCAGTTTTTTGAATGGGAGCTTCGTTTGGGTTCACTTGACATCCCCTCTGAATATCTGACGCGCTCGAGTAAATCCAAAAAATCCCCGCTTGGGCTCTCCTACTATTAGACTTTACTGCTGTTTAAAATGTCGTTACTTTTCCAGTACAACTTAATGATATTTTGCTTGATTTCATTGAATTCTTAGCAGAAACAAAAGTATCACTATAGCATTATTTGCTTTCCATATTAGTAAACTATAATAATAATTATGATTTTCTAGTGATAAAATATTAAAGTAAGTGGGAAATATTAATTAGATAGATTTTCACCTCACATTTGCTTAAAATCCACTAAAGTTATGCACTAGACTGAATCAATAGAAATTTATAAAAAAAAATTACAGTGTAGGTACAATAATAATACATGACTGACAAGAATATATAAGGAATATAACATCTAAATATTTACTTTATTTGTAGCTGAATGGAAGAAGAGCACATTTCAATAACCATTTATTTTAATCCTGAGCATCTGTAGACATTTTTATTATTTAGCAATTATGTACCTCGTAGTTGGACATATTTATTCTCTAAATTTCTAGTACCTACCTAGTAAGTCATTATAGAAGCTAATTCCAGTTTTAAGTATAAATTGTATTTTTTGAATTATTAATCATAGCTCCCAAATAAAATAGGTTAGCTTGTGACGCATTTATATATTATACGCATACTTATTACGTAGCGAAGATACGGCAATTCAAATTCTAGAATAACAGTTATCCAAAATTTTTAAAAGTCTCTAATTTTTCAACTATCATAGTCATTATCAGTCCATAGTTTTGCCAATAAAATTACAATTGTGGGACATGGAATTTGATAACTGTAAATAGCACTGATTTATTCAGTGTCCATAGTGAAATTTAAAAGTAGGCGCGATAACAAGCTTACTGGGGGTGGCTAAATAATGGATATTAACTGAGGTATTTCAAAATATGTATGGAAATTAAAACATTGCAGATATAATGAAGAATGTCACTTTACATCTTCTACATGTATTGTATAAAACAAAAGAAATTGTAATAACTTAAAGCCCCCATACATCATCAATAAAATCGTCAATATTAGCAATATTTTTGTCAATATTTTGTGTTTACCATTACCATGATTTTTATTAAGGGTGTCCCAAAATTAACGCAAGATTTGAATTTGCTGCCATTTGTGCATTTGAATTGTTGGCAACCCTAAAAAAAACAATTAAACCCCATCAATATCCCCCATATCGTTAATTTATGATTTTTTGACCGATCCATCCGAATTTTATCATTTTTTTTATCAAAAAAATGTTCCCCAGCTGGAAGGATGTCCCTCATATCGGAACTCAATATGAAAAAAATGCTTCTAGCTATTTCAGAATAATTAGGTGAACTAAGAAATATTTCAGAAAAAGAAGAAATATTTCCGAAAACCTGAAATAAAAATCGTCTGAAATAAAATACTATTGCACATAGCGAAATAGCGGTGGTACGAAATAAAATATTTTATTTCCAAGTTTTCCATGTGAAATAATTAGTTCAAATAACTATTTCATGTTTTGCGTGAAAAAAAACTTAGTTCAAATAATATTTCCAAAAGTGACTATTTTGAAATAATATCTTATTTGTGATGTTTTCTATGGTCGAGTGGAAATAAAATATTTGACTTCGCATGAAATATTTGAACTATATTTCTCCACAGCTCTGTCTACACAGGACCGTCCGGGTCAGAAACCAGCTTGTTCATTACGGAGGGTACCCTCCAAATATTTCAAGATACGGTCGTAATAGTAGTAAGTAGTAATTTCAATTAAATATAGAGTTTAGATTTCTACAGTTGAAAGTGTGATATTTTATTATTAATTGGTATAATAAAAAACTAATTTAATAAAAGAGTGTTTGCTTTAAACGAAATTACTAGAAATCGACTTTTAAAAATTGGGGGCAGCACCAGAACAGAAAGCTGCATGCAATCATTGCCCAAAATAAACTTAAGTGACCGCAGCATTGATGCAATTTCCTTTCTCAAAAGTCATTTATATTTATTTAAATACATAATAAAACCAACATATTATATGTTCCATAAGAGCTTTTTACTTAAGAAAATATATTTTAAAGCAAGTGAAGGTTTTTAACTGATGTCTCAAAAAGCTCGAGTTTTGTATAGAAAAAGCTCGAGCTTTCCAAAACCATTAAAAAATAGCAACTCTAACGATAATAGATATTATTTTATTTATTGTGTTTAATAATAGGCCCGTTTTCTTCAACACTCTGTATAGTTATTGCACCAAAATACATGTGAATACAACAACAATTTAACTATATAAATGACTGTAATGACTGGAATAAGATCCAGTTATTCACAATAAAAGCCTTTCCGTCGAGTTTTTTGATATGGCAACGTTGGTTGGTAGACAGATTTTAATGAAAAGACTGAGTCAGATGTAAAGTCTGGGAATTTTCAGCGGTTTCTGGCTGTTACATTCGAAAGAAAAAAAAAAATGGACTGTATAGTTAACCAAAAAAACGCGAGTAATTAAATCCTCTCCAATTTCCGCAGACACTAAGGTTGCCCTTCCTAAGCAATTTGATAACAACGCCTTCCGTCCAAGCATTTGGGATAACGTTACATTGTCTAAATTCGCTCACTATTGGTATCAGAATTTTCGAACTCATTTCGATGTCCATCTTTAGCAGTTACGCCGGTACCCGAGGCTTTTCCGTTTATTAATTGTTTGATTGCGGCTTTTATTCTGTCAGCGCGGAATACCTTCGTTAAACCTTCTAATTCCAATGGGTTGGATGATTGGGCTTCTAGCAACATCTTCTAGAGGTTCATTGAGTAGGTCAGATAAATACTCAGTCCATCTATCAGTTTGTTCATTTTCCATGCTAATTAAACTTATATCAGCAGCTCGTATTTTCCTAAGAAAATCTTATTTGCTATCTTTCACGGTATTGTTTCTTTTAGACATTGTTGCCATCTGCGGCCTCTTGAGCCTCAGCCGCGATTCCTTCAATGATCCGTCTTTTATCTTTATATTTGCTTATTCAACTGGTTATAACTGGTTAGGATAAAATTCAGGTAAAGGAGTGTTGCCGTTACCTCTCTGCACTACCTTTCCGGCGAGTTTCGCTTAGCCCAAATACTTGTAGCTTATAGTTTTGTAATGTTTGGCATAATTCGACTAACCACGTTGGCTTTTTCATAGTATGCATATTTCAGGTTTTAAATCTTGTCCGTCTTCGTAAGCCAAAAGTCGTCGTTGTGTGTAGACTGTCCGTATCCGATGCAATTTGTTGATGTTTCTTTTACAATATGTTATTTCGATAGATCGAATTGTAAGTCCACAACTATCTAGACCAAGGGTCGGTAGCCTATGACCCGCGGGTCACCGCGTGATCCATTTGATAATTTCAAGTAACGCTTCAAGTGACTTGATTACCGAGGAGAAATTATATTACTAATAATCATACAAAAATTAAAATGGACCTGAAGCCAATTATATAGTAATAGTAGGTACTCTACATATAGGACAACCTAATCGATTGTTTTTGTTCTTAATTAATAGCTCGATTTAAGCAAAATTCTGTAGAACGGAGTCTTTGTGTAATATGTAAGCTAAGCGCAATATTATGTCTTAATATTTACTTCAACTATTCAATCTTTTATATTGCTGCGTGAATCAAATTCATCCTCTTTCCCATATTATATAATATAAATTTCCTTTTCATCATTTTTCATATTTCAAAAGCATCCCAATACCTATATACTATTCCTTTTATTACTTTCCTAAGCTTTTACTCTTATATAAGTTATTGGTGTAACTTTGATCGTTACACTGTAATCATTACATTAAAATCTGTAGAAAAATATTATTGTTATAAGTTATTACATTAATACAATCATAATAATTATTTGCGGTTGAAAAGTTTTCCTCTTCCTTAATATTCTGTCTTAATTATAATCAAGTCTATATTGTCGTTCTGGTAAAATATTTTAGACATCATATTTTATATTCATACTAATATAAATTTGTTTACCACTACGATATTCTTGTCCGAAAGATCCTTTCAACGGCGACTGTAGTTCCAAATTGTGTAATGTTGAAAAGCAGCTAGAAACATATTTTAACCAAGTTTATGTTTTCGAGATTAAGATTAATTAGAATTGTATTATGGTCTACCATAACTTCTTATGGTTCTTTGCGAACAGGCTACATTAATATACTAAGAAAATTGTAAATGAAGTCAAAATTCATCTCTATTTTGTTGTATTATATTAGTAAATTCTTCTCGTCCTACACTTGTATTTTACTATTATTATTTTGTATATAGAATTCTGTGCTTACAATGGTAAATAGAATAATTGCTTTTACGTGATCTGTGTTTATTTATTTTATTTTCCCTTTTAACTCTTGTTCATTTTAGCTAAGACACCCTATAGTTCATCCCCCTAATAACCAACCCTAATAGCATTGTTGTGCAACCAATTACACCATAATAAGTTGTCCACTTTTAATAGCTATAGCCACTTTTATAGCCATATTCACGTGTTATGTGTATTAGGGTGCATCTTATTTTAGTAATTTCCAAGTTACATACATATGTATTATTTTGTAATATTCCCAATTATTATTTTCTCCTAGGGGCCCAACTCTCAACAACAACTATTGCGATGGAAAGGTTGATCCGATGCTAAAACAAAATACGATGCAAAAGTTAACTTTAACTCCTTACAGAATTGGCATCTCAAATATGCACAAGCGGTTTTGATCTAGTACTACATCATAAATAACAGTTAGATATATCATATGATTATTCTATAGAAATAAATAAAACTTATTTTAAAACCATTGAAAATATAAAATATATAAAATTTTGAAAGTGTTTAGTGTGATTTACTAAATCTTTAATATTAAAGTAAAATGAACGTTCTATTATTAGAACGTATTTTTAAGTAGCGACAATGTTGAGGAACCTCAACGAGTTCAAAGGAAGAGGTTTAGAGTTTCACCAAATGTGTTGGAGCTGTCCCCAAAGCAATAAGTATGGATTTGAGTTGATAAGAATAATCGTGATTTCCGACCCGATCATGACGAGTTGGATTTATCTTTCGGAATCCGGATTATCAATAATATTCGACATAATTTTTGATTGGAAAGTTTTAAGCCGGCTCCGCACAATTTTTTGTTTCATCATTTCGTAAAACTAATGCAAAAATTTAGGAGTATCTATTGACTGATACTTTAAATAAGTATCATGCTCACGATTCTGCGAATTTTTTGTTGTATTTGAGTTGTATTCGAATTGTATTTGAAAGCAAATTCAATAAATTGTTTTATCCGTTATTTAGCCGGTCGGTTATCGTCGCAGAAAGTACCAAACAAATTTGCGTAAATCAGAAAATTTTATCAAGTTTAGTAAATGGAAACTAATAAAAGGTGTATTTGTATGTTTAATTGTTTCAGGTGTGAGAAGCGGTTTCGCTTATCGAAGGAAGCGTTCTTGTATATGCTTTGTGAAATAAAACCAAAGCTGTCACCACCTCGCCGTCCAACTGCGATGGCGATTATTATAAAGCTCACGGCTACTCTACTATTTTTAGCAGAAGGTGGATACCAAACAGGATGTGGCCAAGATCTTAACATAGGTATTGCACAACAAACTATGTCAAGGGTCTTAAACGAAACACTGCTTGCCATACAAGAAACGCTGTATCCCGATCGAAAGAGTATTTGGACAAATAAAAGGAAGATTTCGTTGCTTCCTAGCTGCACGATAACTACATTTTCAAACACATAAAACCATACAAATGTTGAATATTTCATGTGCATTACATAATGTATGCTACCTTTATAAAGTGCATTTGGAAACAGAAGAATATCAATTCAATGACGATGATTTATCGATTACCGTATCTTCAAATCTCTCATCAGTGCAATCTTTACTAAATCAAGGCAAGCGGATACGAGACCAAATTAAAGATAGTTTGTAAAAGAAAAGATGCTTACGTAATAACTTTGAATTATTTGTTTGTTCGCTTTATCAAATAAAACAGTTTTTTCTCTAAATTAAATTAATTAAATTAACCAGTATACGATGCACCCTAATGTATATAAAAAAATAGTTTACGTAAACCATGCTCTCCTAATTAATTAAATTAAATACCATTTGCATAACATTAAAACTACCTGCTAATGAACGTTTCTTTTAAGAATTAAGAGCTTTAATACGGCTAAAAGGAAAATATAGCTTTTTGTTGATAATCGAAAAAAAACTGTATTTGGGAGAAAAGTGTATATCGAATATTTCTCGTTTCTTATTGGTAAAAAATATCTTGTTCCAATAAGAGCATTTAGAAATATATAATGAGAGATTTTAAGGTTCTTATTCAAGGGGTTATATCTAGGTGGGATCGGGAAAATCACGAAATATTCAATATTTTTTTCCGTTTAAATAAATATTTATTCTTCTTTAAGAATATTTAATAATGGGGGAAGTACCTTCCAACCAAAGCCAAACCAAAACCAAAGAAGATTTTGTTAGTACTTGGTATATAGTACGATCTCCTATTGACCGGCCTTGAGAACTTCGTTCCTAAGAGGCGTGTTATGTTTATAAAACCGACCTCATTGGTATTCGAAACCTCTGGCCAACCTACGAAATCGAAAGAATGCTGCCTATCGCAGATATTGCAAAACCAGAAATCGTAGTGATTATCTGCGGTATGCTTCATTCCGAAAGCACTTTAAAATATGCCAAAGGTCGTCGGTAGATAATCTAGAAAGAGGATTTATACGGGATCCGAAAGAATTTTGGTCTTATATCAAAAGCAAAAGGAAAACAACTGGTTACCCCTCAACTATGCATACAGCCTCGAGCGTCGGCGATATATGCAGTTTATTCGCTTCCTTCTTCTATATATATACATATTTATTTTATTCGTTAACGACATCCCGAAGAAGATCAGATAAGCCAATTGTCTGATGAATGCTGACGACTTGAAATTATACGCATCGATAAGGAACATTAATGACTGTAATTTGTTACAATAGGATATTGATTTGTTGTCAGAGTGGTGTTGTGATAACAACTTAGGGCTTAATATCAAGAAATGTGTTTTTGTTAACTTTCATCGGAGACGCAAACCTTTTCACTACACTTGCTCGATCCAAAACATTAATCTTAGTAAGGTTCGCGATCTTGGTGTTTTATTGGATGAAAAGCTTACATTTACAAATCATTATGACTACGTAGTTTCAAAGTCCTTTTCAGTCCTTGGATCTGTTATGAGGTTTGCTAGGAATTTTAGAGATTCTTACACGCTTAAAAGCCTGTACTGCTCCATTGTCCGACCACTTGGAATATTGTAGTGTTGTGTGGTCTCCGCAGTACGACAATCATATCTCGGACTTAGAGACAATTCAAAAGAGGTTTATCAGGTGTGCGCTTCGTAGATTAAGATGGGTTGATTCAACAGTACTTCCCCCTACCAAATGAGATGTCGCCGGATAAGCCTTGAATCGCTTAAGGTGCGTCGTCTATATGCTGAAGCAATGTTTACGTTTGATTTGCTTTCAAATAAAATTGATTGCTCAGTAATATTATCCCAAATTAACATAAAGGTACCGTCCCGACAACTTCGTTTGAACGAGTTACTTAAATGTGGTAGGCACAGAACAAATTATGGACGCTTCGATCCCCCTAAACAGAATATCTGCGTCTTTCAACACATCCACGTCCAATACATTTTGTACTCTGGGTGATAATCATCTAATTGTAATATATAACCAATTGTATTTGATTATATCAGTGAGGCTGAAGAAAGTTTGTTGATAGAAATAAATAAATAAATATAAATATATTATCTTGTTAACGGCCTGAACGAACTATTTCGAGAAATGTTGATAACAATTCTACTGAAAAATTATGTTTTTGAGGAGATCAAACTTTTGTTTAATCGCAATTAAAAAAAAATCTCAAAGGAATTAAAAATCTTTCATCCAGGCCCTACTCGTTTCCATAAGAAATAATTAAAAAAAATTTGGAATCGAGCATACTGATATTTAAGGAGAAATTTTTGCCACTGCAACAGCCTTTCTCAAAAAACGCTGCTTTGAGATATTAACATTTAAACTTTGGAACGAGTGCTATCGGAGCATGATGTTTTGACGATATATTTTTGAGACTATGTATTTTCTCGACCAACCCAACCAGATGTAACCTTAAATTAAAATTTCTGTCTATTTTCTCAACACTTTATTATTCAACCAACAGTACAATATTAACCATACATTTTTACTCTACCCATTCTGCAACCCGTCGAGCACATAGCCTTAGTACTATTATATTGTATCTTTGATAAACATAATGAGTTTCAGAAATATAATTTTGTAATTAATGAACCGTTGACGGAATCTGATATAGAAAACACCCCGGGAAATACATGTCAAAATGAATGACCATTTTCCAAAGGAATAATGAACATTATGTTCACAAAAAATCCTTTTGGTATTCACATTATTATGATGAAGAGCCGAAAATAATGCCCGAAGTTAAAGAGTGTATTCATCTATGTAAAATAATGAGTATACTTATGCTACTCTATAGAAATTACATATAAAACGTAATTAGGTAATTAATGAGTGATATGTCTAGTTTATAATTATAATAATTTGATATTACTCCTCTTAGCAATCCAATTAAGAAATATATTAGCCTTACATTAATTTTATGATTGTGTCAATTTATTCACCCTCTAATTATAATTTTAAATTACTGGTTTGGTGTTGTTATAATACTATTACAGTTAATAAAGGATACATATAGGTATTCGTTAACTTTTACAGTCGTATCTAAATAAAGAAAACGGAATAAAACTTTATAAACATTTTGATAATAATTATACACTTCTTACCCGACATTTGCGGGTTTCATATTCGCAGATTTGATTATTCAATAGCCCAAATATGCCAAGAGTAACACAATTATATGCTACAAGTACTTGGGCTAAGCGAAACTCGCTGGAAAAGTAGCGGAGGGAGTCTAACGACAACAGGTGAAACCTTCCTCTACTCTGAAAAAATTGGGCGCGACGAATACGGCAGCGGAGTAGGCTTCATACTTAGTAAAGTTGCGACGCAATGTATGAAAAACTTGAAACCAATATCCGACAGAATCATTACAGTTCAATTTAAAACGAAAGCAAGACCATTCTCATTTATTAAAGTGTACGCACCGAACAAGCTACGCTGGCAGAAAATATCAATTTTCATTAACAACTAAATGAGGTACTTGGAAACGTGAAGAAATCGGATATTCTAATGGGAGATGTGAACGTTACAGTTAGCAGCAGAAATAAAAACTGGGAATCTGTTAAAGGGAACACGGACTAGGTGACATGAACGAAAATGGATAAATGCTCACAGAAATGTGCATGAACAACGACCCAATAATTGGTGGTACAATTTTCCCCCATTTAAATATTCATAAAGTATGGATCTCTTCGGTTAAGCGAATGCAAATTTAAATAATTCGGAAACAAATAATAGCTTCAAAGCCGAAATCCATGACAGGCTAATGTCGAACCTCCCGTTCAACATAAATAACAATATCGATGAAACCTAGAACTAGGGGCTGCATTACCGGTAAACGGTTAACCGATTTACCGGTTTACAGGCCCATTTCATTCCCGGTAATTTTTTTAAATTTACCGGTAATTTCGGTTATTTTCTAATTTGCTTGAATACATATAATGACCATATAAAATATAAAATAGTATAATAATTGCTAATATTAAATAAAATTAAGTAGAAAAAGTTAATGTTGGTCGAAAACTCGTTTTTTATTTCATTTTAATAAAATAATATGTACAACAGAAATAGCTTGCAAACCTAATTGAATGTAGCACAAAACAAAATAAAAAAAACTAGGAATATAGTTACAATCAAACATGTATGTATATTTATTATGATGAAACATATTGTGGTAGTGTTCTTTTAAATATTATGTGCGTTCTTTAAAATCTCACGATTTGAAACTCTATACAGATTTCAATAACTTACATATTAAAATACGAAATAAAATGTTATAAAAAAAAATTCGATTAACATTAAATTTAGGGTGCAATGATAAAAATAACCATATAAGAACATTGTCAAAAAATGGATTTAAACCGATTGGCTTGTGACACGTTCAAATATGTATACAATTCGTAGGTAGTTTTTTACCAAACACGAAATGAGAAATCTGTGGTTTAACTTTTCCATTGTATCCAGTACAAAAGTTAGCAAAGTTAAAAAGATTGCGCCCAGCATTCTTTTCAATTCAATTCAATTTCAATTCAAGTTGTAATATCTTGGTTCTTCATCGTATGGTTTTGTGTCATAATAATTTCACTTTCACTTTTATATTCGCATTGCGAAACAAAATATAAAATTCGCAGCGTACTTGTATTTGCGACTAATATTTCGCACTAATAATATGCTACACATGATTTTTGATATTCAAAAACAGGTTTACCGGTAATTTACTGGTAAACCGGATTTTACTCAAAATATTTACCGTTAACCGGTAAAGTCCAAATTCGGTAATTTTGAACGCCCTACCTGGAACACAGTTGTGACTGATTTAAACCTAATACAAATGAAATAAGAAATGTTTAATCTTTCATTATAGCCACTAAAATTTTCAAATACGATCACCCACTCCAGAGTTACGGCTGGATGTTGGGATACTGGACAACATAATAAATAACAAATTATATAAATTATTTGGTTTTATCAACGTGGTTTTACATTTTTACAATATAAATAGCCTTGTATGTTTCTGTTGTCACCAATATTCACTTCATTTCATTGTTTATAAATTTTGTGTATTTATCCTATGTTTTCGTACTTATATTTCATAATATTATAAACTATTACGTAAAATACACAAATTGTAAGCACTCGTAGTATTATTATGGTACATTATATATAATCCATCTAAATCCCCCTAATAGAGAATAGCAGAAGCAGCTATCAAGAGAGCACATATTTCTAATAAATGTGTTGTGGACATTAGATATCTTGAATGGTTATTTATAACTGATAGATATGTCGATCTGTTCAGTTTTATAGCAAGATATTCTATTACTCTTTTATACCATGTTTACACCATACATACTTTAATAGAATAATACTATTATTCTAATAAACTAAAAATCCTGTTCGGTT
>JANTOP010034649.1:0-11273 GCA_027564815.1 Symmerus nobilis | reverse complement strand
AAAATGTTGTCAGAGTTTCCATAAATTGTATTCATTCCTTATTTGTTAAAAAATTCATGAAAATCACTTTAAAAAAAACTTACTACTAACCCTATTTCCCCCCTTAAGCAGATCCTGCCTTGCATTTATCGTTTGAATATTTTATTTTATACAGAGTTATAAATCATCAAATTCTTAATCGACGTCAAACAAATCTGTGTCTGGATATGAAATTGAAAAATGGCTCGGGGATACGGTCGATACTTACAAATATATTTTCTAACGATTTTGAAATTAATTTTGCATTCGATAAATATAATTGAAGGATTCTTTACGAATAGAAAAATAGTCCTTTAATAAAATATTATTGAATAATATCAAGTGATTAAGAATTTCATATGGAAATGCAAGGGAAATATGAACGGATGAACAGAAATATTTACATTCCGAGAATTTAGTTTTCTTTTTAAATTAAAATCTCAGAAATAAGGAATTCAGATTTTGTAAGCTTATGAAAGAAAACCTATAATATTTATTTAATATCACACCTTGCACATCTCTCTAATCTGAAAAATAAGTCACAACCGCTTAAGTATACTTCCAATCGTATTTATTCTGGAGGTGATTTGTGAGGATCAGGGTTAGCTCGCCTATCGATTTTTGGGAAGATTTAAAATTTCGCGAATGGACCGATATGTGGATAAACAATAGATTTTAAAACGTAAAAAATTAAGTTCCAAACTTAAAGCTTTTTTTGAGCTTACAATTGATTTAGAAAGCTTATAGCGAAGATTTCATATTTTATCTAAATTTGATGAATTGAATAAAAAATAGATTACAAATTATACAAAATTACGTTTTAATTTTAAGCTTTCAACGAGCTGTTGAGATTTGAAAAGCTATATTTTCAAAAAAGTTGATCTGATTAAAAAATAGATTTTTAGATGTAAAAAATTAAGTTCGATACTCAGAGCTTTCGTTGCGCTTTCAATAGTTTGGACAAGCTTTCTGCGAGAATTCCATATTTAATTTAAATTTAATGAATTGGATAAAAATTAGATCCCAAACTACTAAGAATTGCATTTTAATTTTAAGCTTTCAATGAACTTTCGAGATTTTTGGAAGCTTTTTTAGGGAAAATTTTTAATTTCGTTAAAGATCATTATTTTAATAGAAAATAGATTTTAAAACGTAAGAAATATAATTCGGAAAATAAAGCTCCCCGGGAGCTTTTAAGTTTTTGTAGAGCTTTTGTACGAAAAGTTTAGTTTTGATAATTTTGTATTTTTCCACAACTAATTTATAAACTTTCTGCATCATTACATTTTTTTTTATCCGAAGAAAATTATTGGTAAATCCGGATGGAATGTCGCGAAGTCCGATATTCAAATTTCTCGGTGCGAGCGTTTACTTAGCTAGCCTATCTGCCCTGTATCCACTGACATAATCTTATTCCATAAAAATTTCTCTCCGTTCGGCACTCATACAAATTTATCGATTTTAATCAATTTGAATAACCATCATAATTATTATCTTCAAGACTCTTAAGGAACAATCCGTAATTCTATTTTCCTGTAGATAATTCGAAATGCCATCATCCATGGTTAGGATGCTTTCATAAAATTGGTTATTCATACTTTTTTCTCATAATCAATAAGAAGGAATTGCAAAAAAAAAAAATCGCTTAGTGGATGGTGGCCAATTTATAATAGGAATAAGAGTCTGGAAAAGGACATACAAAATAAAAATATAAAAAGTAAAATCAATGCCATCCATTATTCATAATTATATTTAATGACCAATGGATGTGTAAATACGGTGATTTTTTCTCATTTGAAAGATTGATCATAAAAGCTCTTTAATTTTGCCATTCTACGTAATTTCAGAGAAATTATTATGCGAATCATTTCTCTTTGTCAGAGATAAGAAACAAAATTAAGTACTTTGGCAGTGATAAATAGCAAAACAATTATGGGAAATTATTAAACGTAAATACAAAATGGGGTTTCTGGACTAGGAAGAATTGCTATTTTCATTAAATATTCTATTTGTAGGAACATAATGAACAGGAATTTCTTATAAAATAGGAAGATAGAAATTCATAAAAAAAATATTATTTTATTTATTCCAAGGATAATATAATAGAAATTCTTGATGAAGAGAAAAATATGTTAATGATTTTGTTGGAGAAATTCTTCGGCAGGATATTTTTAGTTAAGGACATTTTAAATTAACATATTATTATAAAAAGGCCTTTATTATCTTCAACATTATTAAAGAGATTACGGAAGACGCTCATTTTCAATCGATCTGAATTAGATAATCTGTAAAGGAAATTATTTGTTTTTAAAGTAGGAATATTCGAAGAAATTTGTCTAAATTTAAAGTTGATTAAATATTAGCTTTCTATTTAATTAAAAACAATCCGAGATATAAGGACTTGCTCTACTGAATTTCATATTCCCATAATTATAATTTCCATTAATTAAAATTGAATTTCCGTTCATATTTTGAATTTTTCAATTAGGTCTTCGGTAATGGAAATATTTTTTCAAATTTATTCTGTAATATAATAAGAATATCCCCTCAGTTTCTAGGGAAAAGATAAGAAAAAATTATCATTTTATCAATTTATTTTCTTAATTGAATATTGATTGATAAGTAGAATATTTTTTTTTAAACAGCTTATACCTTTCCTTCATAATTCAAAACAAAAAAAATACAAAAAATAATCTCGATTGGAAAATGTGACCCGAAAAGGAAATAACAAAGAATCAAGTTACAGCAAAAAGTAAATTTGCCCACGTATTTTCATTCCGAATATAATATCTAACACAGAGGATAATCAAGATACGGAGAGCTTTTGGATGATAATTACTCTGTCTGTCTTATATTAAGTGCTGTTTGTATAATGTAAGATATTTCGTAAAGAAAGAACTTAAGGGATATACATTATGCATTATTATCTTATATAAATAATATTATAAGTTGCCTTTAATTTTCTTAAATTTATATGAAAATAAAAATGCGGAAAATATTTACTAAATCATAACTATTTCGAATAAAGCCGCAACTAAATTAATCAAATTATGGCACGATTTGAAATGCTTTAGAATCGCTTTAATTAATACTATTACTTGCGTACTGTGCTGGGTTCTTATCGAATTTAAGGATCGGCGGAAAAAAATAGCGAAGCGGAATATTCTTTATATGAACTCGTATATGAAAGAACGTGACTGGTGGCGAAAAAAAAATATTATAATGAGGATAACAGAAATGTTAATTTTAAAAAAAGGACGAATTATTCTCATCAGAATAATTTGGATATTCTAGATTTTTGCATGCAAATTTCATTTCCTTCATTTTGGGTATTTCTGTTTATGTTCTAATTATGCTTATATTTTTCGCTTTCCCATGCTAAATTATCAATGCTTTGCAATAAAAATAGTGTCATCCATAGGCGTTATCCATCCAAAAATCTAGATATAGCGGAATAATTATATCTGAGGGGTTAAGGCAATATAATGTATTTTTTTTTCCTTTTTCGAATTTATCGATTTTGAAATGATAAATTCATCTCATTCTCTACACTACTAAATCTGGAAAATGCATCCGTGCGCACAAGGAAAGGATAAACTATTGAAATATAAGGGATGAGCCGTTCATTCTGGTAGTAAATGCATAAAATATTGTATCGTTAATATATCGGCGACCGTTAGATAAAATTCTAGCGAATTGCGAAATATTAACCATTAAGCATCGGGGCTTAATCGCGATATATATTCGTATATTGACAAGCCAATGATCTGTTGTATAATTCTAGCATTTCCCTACCCACCGACCAAGTAACAAATTTCCGACCCAACATTAATAAGGAATAAACCATTAATAAGGATCATTTCTTTGCCAATCTGCACACTACTAGATGAAATTAAATAAAAAATGTGAATTGGGATATTTCATGAAAATCAGTTGCGCCCTGTAAAAACAATTTTTTAAAAATTGGTCAAATTCGCGGTAATTCGAAAATATCTGACCAGAAGATCAAAGGAAATTTTACAAAAATTGGAAACTTGAAAGAAAAATGGTTAATTTCTCCAAAATTTGAAAACTTTAGGAATATAATTTCGGTTTTCACAAAATTATATGGAGGTTTTCAATTATTATGGGCTGATTCATATAAATTAAATGTTCAAGTCAATTTTCATTGACCGATACCGGATTTCTCGACAATTTCATTGAAACCGAATTAATTTTCGAACCGAAATTTAACCGAAATAATTTTCTTCGGATCTAAAAAATATAGATAATGATTCTGGAAGATTATAAATTTGGTTGGGGAAAAATATGGTATTAAAATATCAAAACTAAACTTTTCGTACCAAAGCTCTGCAAAAACATTAAGGCTCCCAGAAAGCCGAACCTTATTTTATACGTTTTGAAACATAATATCTATCCATATAACGATCCTTTAACACAATTTCAAATTTTCCAAAAAAAAGCTTCAAAAGTCTCGAACGCTTATTGGAAGCTTCAAATTAATATGTAATTTTTAATAATTTGGAATTGAATTTATATCCCATTCATTAAATTTAAATGAAGTGTGAAATTCTTGCAGAAATCTTATATAAGCTACAATATTAAAAGCGCAACGAAAGCTCTAAGTTTCAAACTTATTTTTTAACGTTTTGAAATCTATTTTCTATCCAGATAACGGTTATTTAAGAAAATTTCAATTTTTTCCAAAACAAATCTTGACAATCTCAAAAGCTCATTGAAAGCTTAAAACTAAAATCTCATTTTATATAATTTGGAACCTAATTATTTCTCGATGCCTTAAATTTCAATAAAACGCGAAATTATCGCTTAAAGCTTTCTCAATCCATTGTAAGCTTAAAGAAAGTTCTAAGTTCCGAACTTAATTTTTTACGTTTTAAAATATATTTCAAATTTTCCCAAACAAATATCGAAAGCTCATTGTAAGCATATAGGTACTTATTCGAAATTTCAGCCCAATAGACTAATTTTTCCAGGACAAAGAAGAACTATTGGTGCTTTCATGATAATTTGTCTTCAATGCAATTCAATTCATTAAAGCTTTGGTAGAGATTTTAATTTCAGATTTTTAAGAGATCCACGGAGCTTTTTAACGAAAATTTCTGATTTCATTTAAATTTAATTATTGGTGAATTTAATCCATACTGACTGAAATAATATATTTTAATTAAAAGCTTTCGATGAACTTCTAGAACTTTCTTAAAGCTCTTTTCATAGCTCTTTTAGATTTCAAATTTCGGTGACGTTGAATTATATGGATAGAAAATTGATTGACAACGTTTTCATTACACGATTAATTTTGTTTATTTTGGCTCTCAATTCTAAGCAGCCCATTGCTCAAGGGACAATTTACGTTCATATTACAGTCTGAGTGATATTTCCATTTTAATTCATATTTATCTGTAAATATAGGCCCAATATATTTGTACGGATAATTGAAAAATGCACCAAAAAATCGGGGCCAAAAAAATTTTTAAAATGTTACTTTTTTTTTTTTTAAATTTTTTTTGTTTGCATGAACGCACCCCATGTATTTAGTATCAGTCGATAGGTATTTTCATTCTCTATCCAACAGACTTACAATTGTCTCCTCTCCCCCTCCGCTGGAGTTGATTTTCTCCAAAACCTATTTTCAGTGCAAAAGGCGTGAAAGGTTAACTTTTCCCAAACTTTTTAAGTTTGTCTTGTAGAGCATCAATCTACTCAACTTTCATAGAACAAAAGTTTTCTTGCCGCCGAGCAAAATTTTGGGCAATCGGCGAACAAAGGTCAAAATGTCCATTTTTTGTTGGAAATTGTAGGACCCATAGCCTTACCTTTTGTTGGTTGAAAAATCAACTTTTTTATTAAAAGGGCTAGCGAACAAATTCCAACGCTAATCGATTGCTATGCGATTTGCAATTGCTTGAGAACATTTTTGGTTAACACTTTCTCTCCCGAATCAAAATTTTTTTCCGCCACCATTTAAGGGTTAACCAACCTACATATCTGTGGCTCCAAGCATTAACCGCTTAAGTCGTTTTAACTCAATTTCGTCTTAAGTCGACTTAAGCGGTTAATGCTTGGAGACACAGATATTATGTTGCACATCATTGGACACATAATCATGAATGCAACAACTTTGTAGTACAACATATTCTTATTGTACGCCTTTTTACTACCCCTATAAACAAAACTCGAAATTTTTGTATCCAGCGCCGCCTAACTTATATTTTTCTCAGGTGTATTTTCACATGTTGTATATGCGCCCGGAAGATTACTTTTCGATCAGACGGTAAATAAGGGAGCTAATATGGAAAAACTACTTCGGCATCGGAAAATTTCAAAGTCGATTTTTTCGAGAATAGTAGAAAAGTGCGTCGTAATATTTTAGGAAATTCATATTCGAGCAAGGAACTTTACGTATATATAAACAAAAAAATAAATAAATTCCGACTACCATGTGGTCTCCTTGTAAGATAAAAAAGTTAGAAAAATTCAAACATATATCAGGTAAAGTCCGAAGGTTCTGAGACAATGTGAAGAGCCCTGGACGAGAAAAAATCGAAACTTACCTGCAAAAATATCTGTAAAATTGGAAAATGAATAGAGATTTTAGAAAGAGATAAAGACTTAAAAGTTGAAGGTACGACGAAAAGATTCTGCGAGAAATAAAAAAGTCGCGGAAAAGTTGGAAAAAAAATTAGATAAATCTAGTCGGAAGGAGATTAAAAAAAACTAGTTTGGAGAGCAGGTAAAACGTTAGGTAAAATCGGAAAAGTTGAGAAATTAAATTCAGTGATAGCCACGAAACGTAGAAGAGAAAATATGAATATTGTGCGACAAGCCAGAAGAAGTAGAAAGTTACGAAAATATCAATAGTAAATACGATATCTTATCAGCTACTCCGAAACTACGTAATCTCAGTTAATGAAGATTTCTGTTCGGTAATTTTGATTATTATTACCATTTTCATGCCTAAAAACCGATCGAAATTCGGAAATTATTACCAAATAATAATCGGTTAAATCCATTTTAAAAATAATGCTATGGAAATGAGAATTAATGGAGACATAATAACTTACTTAACTGGAGTTTAAGGGATCGGTAAAATAATATCCGACCATACTTGATGTCGTGCAGAATTTCTTAATGATAAAGAAGGAATAATGAAGGATCCCTACAAAATGAAATATGTCGGGGGTTGACAAATATATTAAGCGAGAAATCCCAAATTTCCAGTATATTAAGAAAGGATATCAGATATTTTTCACCAATATATCGAAGGGGTGCTCGAAAAAAATCATTTACTTCAGAGGTAAATCGAAAGACAGAAAAAAATTGGTATGAAGTTATATGGCCCACTGTCGCTTGTCAATATAGAATTTATTGATACTACGATGAATAAAATTATAATTTTATTCTCCTAACTTAAATAAATTGAATTATCCTTTAATATCCTTAAGAATTATTCGGTTAGATTAGTAAGAATGGGATTAATTAATGTGGGAGTTGCATTTGGATTTGTATAGGTGAATCCTTGAAATTGATGTTGGTCCATCGATTGGCGTTAAACGTACCCATTCTCGCTTAAATGTGTATCTAATGGATCATATCACCATTATTTCAGCCTACTGAAGTCCATTGTTGAACATAGGCCTCCCCCTTGTAGAATTTACCACCTGTAACCTTATTCATTAAATACTTAACTTAACTAAAATAGAAGGATATGAAGATTAAACACAAGTCATCCTGAAAGTTATGCATTTAACCTTCTAATTCTAATTTATACATGAAAAGTAGTTAAATTCGCAAATTTTATTATTAATGCTAAAATACTAAATTATGTATGACTTGTATAATATACATTTATTTTAATACATAATATCTCATTCAGAATAGTTGAGAACAAGTTTATCTCAAAGAACATACCAGTTTTTGCTGATACATTAAGGATGATTTGAAAAACTATAAGGAAAACTATGCATGGGAAAATATTCAATTCCATCAGAGATGATCGTTATTTTTTTTTTCCTTTTCTTTAAACTATATAGTTAAATATTTCCTTGAAAACCATTTCCCATTGCAATCAATTATTTTCCAATTTATTACCCTGTTCAACAAATGGATACATCTATATATGGGATAGCAAACCGAGGATCTGTATAATGTATTTTCATTAAAAACCAGTAGAATTGTAGAATATAGTACGTAAAGGAAAAATTGACTTTTTGTTCCGTCTTAAACTTAAGGAGGAAAAAAATTTTAACTAGAGGAAAGTTTATATCCAATTTCAAATAAAACCAATAAGACAGACTTGCAAAACTAAAAAACCTTTTCAACAACTTTTCGTCTTACAATTTTTTTTTTTTTTTGTATTGAAGAAAACCAAACCCTCTCAGGTTAAAGGTATTACATAAGAGTTTTTTTTTTTGAGTTTTTTTTTTCTATTTTTTTAAATAGAAATATTCCTTTATTAAGCATTTGCCTGTACAACACGTATATGAACCTAATATACAATGGCCAACTTTTGTGTATCCATCCTACCCCCAAACACATATCTTGGAAAAACTTTTACAATAATCGCTGTTATGGGCTATGTTACATAGTACAACGTTTTATATAACGTCATTGTGTATAAAGTGTTTGTGTCGTCAAATATTTTCCCTTCCTGAGAAAAACTTTTCTTCTTCATTTTCATTTTCAGGATATCCTTGTATAAGGGAATAATCTGTTAATGGGTGATCCGGTACCTATTTTTGCAGTATGGAAATAAGAAGCAACCGACCCCAACAATATTTTTTTAACACCTTGTTTTTCAATTGATGGTGGAAAGTCTCCTCCCCGCTTCCCCCTCCCTCATCCTCCCGTACAAATTTCCCAATAAGCAACCGAATCACATCATAACGGATTTATTCTCTTAAACCGGGATATCCTGTACAATCTACATACCTTATCGAATACAATCAACGGCTCGTTTTTAATTTAGCCTGGAAATGATAAAAAAACTCTTTTCAAATATTTAATCAGTTGTGTTTATAGATATTGATTTTATATAATGACATAATATCCGATATTCAGGATGAGATTTTATACTATATATCTGTCCATTCTCTATTTTATTTATTATTGTTATGCATTATTAGGCACATGTCCCCCAGGAAACATTTTATTGGGTAGTTAATAAAGAAAAGCCTAAATGGGTGACAATGATTATAGTAAATTGTTGGTTTCAAATTTCGAATGATGTTCGTCCGTTCTCCAATGTTCATTCGAATAATAAAATTGAATGAATGTTTTATATTGTCGAATAAATTGATGTATTAATGACAAATTTCTATCATGTTATTGATTTCATTATATCGTATCCTTTACATTTAATTTAATAATTTATAGAGGATCCATTGAGATTTCGGATATGAGTTCATCTCGGCATTTCGATAATCGCCGATAGGTAAGTACAGGATGAGGTCTCAAAATTTGATCAGAGAAATTTATTGATCTGAAAATAAAATATCATGTAGGGCTACATTGGCAAATTTTACTGCAAATATAATAGGGAATTTATTATTAATGGCAAATTAATTAGTCAGCAATTGTTAATTTCAGTGATATTTATCAAATAAAAATCGAAGGTAAAGCCTAGGGGAATGCTGCTTTAATATTTGATAATACATCAACGTTCTATGTCAATTTAATTTAGCAATATTTTTGCTCCACCATTTACATGTTTTTATTCTAATTCGCCAATTTGAAATGCTTTTTAATCGCCAGATGTACCATCCGCACTAGAGTATATTAGATATTTGACCCAAATGTTATGTACTCAACAATCATCCATTAATACAGTTTCTGACCACAGCTTCTTATACTTCTTACGACTTTATTGATTGTTCATCGAATTTTTTCCTAATTTTTCTGGACATTTTAAATACATTTTTCCTGGTTATTTCTCCCCACATTTCTTGACTTTTCTACCCCCCAGGGGGTACCCTCTTTCCAATTCTTTAGATTCGAGATTTTCCCGACTTGTCGGCACATTTATTTTTGATATTTTCGACTTTTTCCAATTATTTCTTTACTTTAACCACCTTTTTTGATCTATATTCCTGTCATATTCCAATATTCTTCGGCGTTTTGAATCTTTTCTCGACTTTTGATAGCATCTCCAACATTTGGCTTTTTACAATTTTTTCTGTCGTGTTTATAATATGGCTCTGAACTTTCCTTAGCTTTTTTTACGGAATTCACCTGGTTCAACTTAATTTAATCATACTTTCAAATTAAATTTTTAAAATTGATCACACTGCCATTTTCGAATTTTCTCCACCATTTTTTCGTACCTATATATTCATTCATATATTTATCCTGGCCATTCCCGACTTCTTTCCGACTCTTTTCGCAATTTTGCCGACCTTTCCCCATATTTTCCGAAAGGAAAATTTAAGGAGATTTCAATAAAAACTCGAAAACGACAGTTCTCCGGAAATGTCAGAAAAGTCGTGGTTATTTCCAACGCTTTTCAAAACTATTTCATATTTCCCGATATTTCCCTGCTTTTTTTTATTATTTCCGGACTTTCAAAATATTTTTCAATTTTCATTAATTTACTATGATTTTTTCTAATTTTTCACACCATTTAATAATCAATGTTTCCTACTAACTTCTTCCTAAAATTTCCTCAGCACTACCCTATTGCCCCTAACATTTTCTCTGAAGTTTTGTGATTTGTTCTAAAATTTTTATTTTCGACATTTTCGATTTTTTCCAAATAATTTCGACAGTTAACCGATTTTCAACTTTTTTTTATTTATTTGGATTTCTCGTGGAGTCAGTTTGTCAAAAACGGTGTAAAAATCAAATCATCTTTTTTAACAATTTACAGGAAATTGACATTCATTTACAGAAATTGATATTTTCATTTGCATGCAATTTTGATTTCGGTATGACCAAAATTACGATTGCATGCAAATGAATATGTCCTGTCAATCTCTGTCAATTGTAAAATTATAAATAGTGCAGGGGTAAATTACGATTGCAATATTTGTACACGGAAACGGCCGATATTCCTTTCCCATAATTGAAAAAAATGTCGAGAATATTCAGAGAAAAAAGGACATCTAAATTTTTCTATTTCCATTTTTTTAAAATTTTTTTTCGACATTTCTGACTTCTTCCTATTAGCCCGGGAGCTAGCGTCACAAATTGTGCCTCATCGAAAAACTTTTCTAATGCACCAAAACCGGTTGTTTAGACAC
>JANTOP010034638.1:0-11274 GCA_027564815.1 Symmerus nobilis | reverse complement strand
TATATCTGACATATATTTTTTTTGCGCACATATATTTTAAATACGTCACATATATTTCACATATATTTTCGACATATCAATTTTTCCATGCGGGATACTTTGTACTCATAAATAAAGTTCTTGGACATTGGATGATCTCTGATTTTGTATTTATAACATAAATATTACCGTAAAGTTTCCTATTAAATTTTCTTCCATAATGAATTACCAGGAATTACCAGATTTTTTTCGAAAATAAATGCCATAAACACTAACGTGGAGGCTCTATTTCGTTCCTAATAATTTTCTTCAAAGTATGTATATCTAAATTCTGAATCGCGTATCTAAAATATTCATTTTTATATTCATTTTTTTCATGCCTATAGTACCTCGAATGGAGCCATTATAAACCCCTAGGATAGGAATAATGTATACTAATACCAGTTGGTACTGGAGAATCAATTCCAATATCAAAACCAATGGTTAGCTTTAGATAATTTCAAAAAAACTACTCAATAAAGTAGCTATGCTAATACAATATGCTATGCTAGCCCGGATATGCTAATACAATAATTCTGATTAGTAATTCCTTTTATACTATAATAGACAATTCACTGGAGCTTTTGAGGAAATTGTCCTGATCCGGAATTAATTGATTAACGAAATTTTATTATTATTCCAAAATACTAAAAATAATCCAAATCGAATGAAATTGTTTTGATAAAAATTAATTATGAAAATTATTATTAAGAAAAACAGCCAAAAATGTGATTGACGAATGTAGGAGAAAAGGAACAGTTTTTCAAAGCTCAGAACTGGCTCAAGAAAAATTGTTTTTTTTTTTTCAAAAATCCTGAAATGAGTTTCTAGTTTCTCTCATTAAGTACTCTGGAAAAAGTTAATCAGGACTCCAGGTCCAGAATTAACGGAGTTCTTCCTGATAGATTACACCACAATTTCATTTCTCGTCCTATACTTTTTATTTATTAAATTAATTAAATGTATTATTTCCAATAAAATTAAATTATAAAATATAATTATACATAATCCTTAATCATTTATCAATTATTTTATATAATGTCTGCTATCTCCCTTTAAAATTATTAAAATTAAATTAAATGATTGGCAAATGTCGTTAAATTTCTATTTGGTTGTTCTGTCGTTTAAAAAACCAAATAATATTTAATTTAATAAACCGCCTCTCCTCACTAATCCGTGAAATTTGGCAGAGATACTCTACTTCAATACTACCTATTAATTTTCTTATGCCTTTCTTCAGAAGTTTCTGCGATATTTAATTCAGAAATCGGTCGAGAATCAATTTCGAGGTCAAAAATGCACGTAGAAGGCTGAAATTTTGAACAGACATACCTAAAATAAATTCAAAATCATTGGAATTGCCAATAAACGTTACTATATTACATATAATTATGTAATTACATTTTAATATCTTAATTTTAGATTTTATACAATTATCTATATGTAATTAAAAATAAATGTAAAATATTATTAAAATATTAAATCATTAAATATTTATGTTTAATTTAATTTAACATATGGTTATATTTTATTCGTTCCTGTAAGCATAAAATCTCGGGGTAGCTGGAGGTGATCCTAGGATTCGACATCATTGAGCTAGAAAGATACCAACTGATCATGAAAATAGGAGATATACCGTTTTAGAAGAAAATACCTTAACCACAGCAAGCTTAAAGTTATCAAAGTTTTCCGGAGATTTGCCACATCTTCTTTCATGTGGTTTCGCAAATTTAACAATTTGCTTACTGATTAGACGAATGTATATTGGAAGTATTTCTTCTGTGACGCCAAACAAACAGTGGTCAAGCCAAAAAAAAATCTTTTTAAATTAAGAACTTCCATAAGCTTCGAATTATATCAGGGGTGCTCACGTAAAATTATTTTAGGTGTAAGAAAAAATATTTTGAAATTGTTCCTGGTTAATGAAAGGTTATAGGAAAAAATTTGGTTGTCTTCGCATAAAACACTAGTAATTTTTTCTAATGCCTTGTCTATTGCTCCACTTGTTGCATCTGTGAAGATTGACATTCCTAGTCGCAAATCGCTCACATTTTTTAGAACAATTTTCTTAAACTTTGTTTTTCCGACACTATATAATGAAGGTGATAAAATCTTGACATTGAAAATCCGTGAAACTCTTATAGTTGTATAATGTTTGGGATGTGTTATTGCTTCGGAGTTTCAGAAAATAAGTATTTTTAAACTGTGGTGGCTGATGCATTAATAAAATTACTAGGATATTGTAGCGACTTTTCATATAGGGAAGATAAAAAATCGCCCATTTAAATTTATTCAAAAAAATATATTACATATATTTATTTAACAATAATAATTAAATACGCTACGCCCATCACCGGAAATCCGTTTTTATTTATCGTCCTTCTTCCACAAAGGTCCTTTGTCCAGCCCGTTTAGTGATCGTCCACTTTTGTCCAGTTTTTCCCATTTTTTAATTTTATTCTATTTTTTAGCCGTTCTCGGTTATGGCTCGTACTTCCCTGCCCATAAATCGATTTCAATCATCGCGTTCGTATTTACTCTCGAACTTATTCTGTGGCCAGTGATGGGCACCTATGGCGTGATGGGCTTTTATATAATATTATTACTTAAAAACTAAATAAAAATATTACAAATATTAATAAATATATGAAATACATATATGCTTAGATATAAGAAAATGGTCATTAGAATAATGGCGTTACAATATCTACTTGTATATCTTGACCGACGGTGACTACATTTTAATAGCGTAGATATGTCAATTGGAGTGGCGATAATTAATACGTCCGCATCTTCTTGAGGTTGTATAGTATGAATATTTGCGGCATTCATCCTCTGAATAGGATTGTGCCTGTTCATATAGAAAGTGTTGATAAAGTTCCGTTTCTGATGTTTGAAATAAACGCATTCTTCTAAAAAGAGTGTCTGGACCGAAAAGCCAACTAGAATAAAAATAAATTAGAAAATAATAAAATTCCAAAATAAGAATATCCCCACATTCCGTTAACGATATTTCGGCCACTATTCGTTAGAAGCAGAATTTTTTCCTCTTATTATTTCGTTGGAATATCTTCTTTGATTTATATATTGTATTAACAATAAATTCGATTTGGCTAATAGAAAAAGAGCTTGCAAAAATTTTAAACAATTATTTTTTTCAAAATTTCGGAATTTTGTCCTTTTTTTACTGTTTTCTGACTTGTATAATAAAAAAAAAATTCTATCTTTCCGGTTCCATACCTTATTTCATTACGAATCATCGTAGAAAATAATAAAATGTCGTTAAACAATTAATTCATTTTAAAAACTAAATTTTTTTTTTCGGTTTGAATATACACGAGTTTTATAATGGGAGATTTCACGGTATTTCTTTCAGTTACTAAACTTTCATGACTGTTCTCCATAAAATACCGTCATATCATTATTACAGTGCAAATAATTTCCACATAAAAATTATAATTTTATTGCACAATTCATTGTATGCAATTACTTCCGATAAATACTCGGTAGGTTAAGGTCATCATCATTTTACAATTTAATTTATTTCTGGTCAATTTCCTTGTATTCAAATTTGATTACCGAGATTTATTAGATGGGTGAATTTATTGCTGAACTGGTAATACGTCAATAAGCTAATAATAGTCATAATAAATCAATGGTTTAAATTTAGTTTTTGAATGCAGATTTTTAATTAAAATAAATAATGTTAAATAAATATTATTTATTGTATTTTATTTTAATTCCCTTAAGGTTTCAAGTGATGTAGCATATCATATGATATGAATTCTACAGGTTTAATCATCTCTAATCTATGAAGCAAAATAAATAATTATATAACAATTAATTGTATATATCTAATTATCTACACGTTTTATTGAATTCTAATTACTTAATTATTAAATAAAATTCTGCACTATAATTATTACATCTTGTCTTTCTTCAATTTATTTCATCTTATAATCTTTTTTATTTATTTTATTTTATTTAAAAAAATAAACAAGAAAATTGTAGTTAATTTCTTGTTGTCATATGAAATTCTTTTTCTAATATTAATCTGCCGTCGTGTTATCTAATCTATTAAGTTTCTTTTTCTATTCATTTTTATTTCATTTTTTTTTTCGCTTCACTTCTTGCATAACCTATTCATTAAACATGTAATCATACTAGTTAATTAATGTGTGATTTTAATCAGTTTGACCTTATTGGATGACGGATACTTTTCAGTTATCATTAGAAACATTTGCCCCCTTATACACTAGTTCATTCTATTAAGTTAATTAGTATGGATGTGTAGGTAATGGGGCCGTTTAGTATATTATGTATTTCAACTGTTTAATGGAGCGACTACTAGTAATTTCCCATGTTGAGTTTTGTCGCGCGACAAATTTTATGTACAAATCTAAACCAAGCACAGCAATAAAATTGTAGCAATAAAATCCTGAAGCAACATTTTTATATTTTTGTGCAGCCAGGGATTTTATCCGTGTGTCGCGACAATATTTGTATATCTAAACGCCCCATAACGATTTAATATTTGTAATTTATTCCATACTGATATCATTTGCTGTATTATACTTGTATCACCTCTCATATCACCATTGTACATAATATTGTATTATAATAGTGATGATAAAATTATTTTGCGACAATTTGTTTGTTATATTATTTGAGCCGTTCATATTGCTGGTTTCTTAACTATTTAATGCGTGAAAGTCTTCAGGATTGCGAGGATAACGGGGAAGTCAGAGAAGATTCTAGGAAATAAGAGGAATGTAATATAGGGTCTATTATTTTAAGAAGCCTAGCGGTGACTTTAGAGTTGATCAAGGGAAAACTCTCGCACATCTCCTAAATACGGTTGTTCTAGATAGGTGCCCTCAAGGAGGGGTTCTATCGTTGCGTTGTAGATCATTAAAAAATCCAAATTAATGACCAAAAAATGCTATTTAGATTATTACAATTTGGTTGTAGATAGAAATGAAGCTGACCGAAGAGGTGCTTATTTTAAAGGATTCGCAAGAATTCCAAAGTCACTGCATGAACGGCAAAAAATCAGAAATCTCTAAGTGTCAGCCCTATCCAAAGGATTTTGATAAAATATGACTATTCTATAGATGGTGCGATAACTAAATCCTTCTTATCCGAGCAGAATCAAAAGAAAACGCTGTAGCTTACGAAGTCATTTAAAGACAAGATAAGAGCCGTTTCTCATTTTTTAAGAAGCCGAAATGGGAAATTTGTGATTTACTCAAACGCGTCAGATTAACATATGGGAGATTGCATATTGCATTTTCAAAAAACTGACGACTCGGATGTGACACAAGCTCTTGGCAGCTTTTTGAAAATGCAATATGCAATCTCCTATATCGGAGCTTCGTTCGGGTTCGGGTTGTTTTATGCGAAACGGCAGATTAACAGCCTTAACGTCAACAGAGACCCGTGGGGCATATACACTATCAATATTTGACGCGCTCACGCATTTTAAAATGGCGGTTTTTTACATTTTTGAAAGCCTGTAGACGATCCCCCCACCGGTGAAACGGTATACATTATATAAACTTTTTTTCTTTCTACCATCTAATCTTCAATATCCAATAGGTCCCCACGACGCTCAAGTAAATCCACATTTAGTATCGTCGACTCCCCTACTAGTAGATATATAACATTTATCCAGATAATCTAAACCAGATGTCACGGCGGAGCTGATAAAATCGATGCCAAAGCGGATAAGTGAAGTAATTAAAAATTAGGGTACTTTTAAGATTATGAAATAAGGCGGGAATAGTATTACTTTTAGAAATTCGTACGTAAGTAAATGCTGGATTAGTTTTTGTCCTTAATCTTTGTAGTTTGGAATAATCAATTTATCTTTTATTTGTTTAGGGTTCTTACCTGGTTCTCGACACTCGACATTCACGACACGTTCTTTCACTAAGAGAATTTCGCACACTTCTTCAAATGGAACCAGAAAATCAAGACCTCCCGCTAATGACAAGAATTTGGCTCAAAAACTCACATTTTCAATCGAGAATAAATTTATGCTGAGACACAAATCACCAATGTTTTGATGATTTTATGTTGACAGATGCCCAAGCTTACTACTGTATGACGTTTCTGATCTACTATAAGAGCTTTTAAAAAACGGCGGAAAGTTGTATACACCTAAGATAAGTTAGTCATGTACAATTCTCCCTCAATATTCCCAAGTTCGATATTCACTGATTTCATTATTCGCGGGATTAGATTATTCACGCTTATAGAATGAAATTTACGTATGAGTCATATCAATAGTCATGAAATATAATATTTAAAAAATTGAGGTAATTCTACCTGTTGAAGATAAGTTGAGTTAAAAAATTCTGATTGAACACTGAAGTCAGCGGAGCTGTGGGTTTTCAAATCCGAATAATAATTCCCGAATTAAAGGCTTATAAGGTCTCCGTAATTTCTATTACTTGTTGAGAATGCTCTGAAGATATTAAAAATTAACAAATAAACAAGCACAAATTACAAAAAATGTACACTCACCCAGTCCGGAGTTATAGCTTTCAAAGTTCCATTTTAAGAGAAAAAAGTTATTAGGTTATTGATATAATGGCTTCAGAAGTTGTTTGTGCAACAAAATACACGAATTCTGTTCTAATTATGATTCTTGGTTACCTTCAACTTCTATACAAACACTTTCCCCTTTAGTTTGCATATGCATTTGGATGCATTTTTTCCAATATTTAAACTTCTAAATTTATCATCCATCACCCATCTAAACCATCAAATTTTTGCTAAATTTGCAGTTGAATGTTCAAAGTATTTACATATTAGAGAGACATTAATGAAGTTTCATCTGCTTTTTTATCCAAAAGTAATTTCAAGGGCTTACCTGCTTGTATTTTAACATGAACCGGGTAAAATTGAATACTTGACTGAAAATGTCTTGAACACATCCTTAATATTCTTAACCATTCTCAAGTCTTTCCTGTACGCAATTTTCAATTTCCTCTTCAAGAAAATATTGCGATTAATCAAGTCAGAGAAAGGCAGAAAAAAGGCGATAGTTTCTGAATCGGGAGAATGGTAAAATCAGCCGGAATCCCTGAAACTTTCTTGGAAAAATGGACAAGAATTTAATAAAAAATTTAAAAAGGCGAAAGTGGTGAAAATTTACAAGAAGTTTTTCAAAATCGACAAAAATTACCATATATCTCGGAAAAATCTCAGAAAATTTAAAAAATATAGAAAAGTTTGATAAAAGTAGTAGAGAGCGGAAAAAGGCCTTAAGTTTGCCGAAAAAATCTACAATAGAAAATTGGAAAAAATTGTTTTGTTGGTAAAATTCAGAGAAAATCTTTAAAATATGCAGAAAAATGAGGAAAAATTTGATAAAAGTCAGAAAATTCGTAAAAAGTAGAAAAAATGTAAGAACATTATTTTGAGGTGATTTTAAAGTGATGTTATTGAAGACCATTTACATCCAATGTAATCCGACAAATTTCAGGATACCCGATTATACGGATATTTTGTCCAGATTATACTTATTAATAATAAAATAGCTGATAATAATCAAATTATCCGGATAATACAATATCCAGATATCCGGATTACAAACCCTAGTTTTTATTGTACAGAATATTTAACGGTGATACCCAAATGAAAATTGAAAAGATGAGTAGATTAGAAAGTAATTTTAGCGTGTAGTATTAAAAGATTTGTAATTTAATTTAATATCCAGCAAGGATTACGGATGAGTAGTACCATTCTAATGTTATGAATATTATAGAATCCAAAGAAAAAATAAAATAAGTGACTTGAGCAACTTTCAAGAGCAACGGCTTATTATATAAAACCGCTGTTCTAATAACGTGGTTCTCTTACCTACACTTTTAATGGTTGCTACATGTTCTGCATTATTTAAAATAATTTTAAAATCTTTAATATTTAATATTTTTCTATACCCGATATGATCTTTCTGACGGATATATTTCGAGACCTCACTAGACATTTAGTTCATATTATCATCATCTTCCTTTACCATACTCCTCGTGGGAGCGGTGGTCGTTTGATAGGTTTTACTTCAAATGATAAGTCTGGTTTCGAACTCGAGATCGCTACCCTAGAAGGCAAGTAAGTGTTCAATGCTCATCTCACTATAGTCTACGATTGCGGTAGTCGATAAATATGACAGTCGATGAATATACTAGTATTTTTCATTGCGGTTATGTAGAAATAATGAATGGGAAATGAAAAGCATATCTATACAAAAAATTAATAAAATAAAATGTCATATACAATGTGTACTGTAGTACTGTGCATGATGAAAAAAAAGTAGCAACGTAGGCATAGCACCGCAAAGTATATAATATGGGGACGGTTCCAAATTATATAATTAGACTTTCAAGTAATTTTACTTAAAACCTCTTTCAAATTATATTCAGTAGATTAGAGGAATTTAATTATTTTATGTATAAGTAATCGTGAAGCGAATACAGAGAGTCGCGGATAGTTATGAAACTTTCTGAACTCCCCCCCACAATGTTCTCAATATCCACATAATATAACAATTTTTTATCCATTTAACTGGCGCGGATGCGGCTGGTACTCTATTTTAATGTACATCGATATATCGATATACACTCATTGAGTCCGTTTAGTTAATTTCTTGTCTGATGATTGCATACAGCATGTATTGTATATGTTGTGCTATTATAATCATATATGATGATGATTATGTGCACATAATGTTAAAGAAATAAAAATTAAATATAAAAGAAAGATGTTTTACAGCTGTGCCGGTTTTCACAGTCTTTACTACCCTATAAGTTTGTCAAAAATTAATGTGAATTGTTAAACGGCTCTATTCAGCTTTCTTTGAGGCAGGTCGAAATAAATAAAATTGAATATTATATTAGAGAAGCTACCTACCTTTGTAGCGTCTCAAGGATATGGAATACAAATGATCTCAAATTATCCATAGTTGAGAAAAGGTTAAAAATGCGGATTTTCTTTGACATTCTTGAAGCATTTTGTAAAAATTATGGATTCGCGTCATTTTGAGAATTTTTGAATATAATTTCGATGGAAATATTAACGGAAATTGGTCATTTCTTTATAAAGCATTCGAGCTAATTAAGTTTTAAATTCAAAGCTTTCTAAATATATATAAATATAAAGCTTTCTATAAAGTATGCGCTTTAATTAGTCTCGTTGAAACATTCTTCCTTGATAATCAATTTCCTTATAATTTACAGTTTCGTCGGGACTGACCAAATACAGAATTTTGGAAAAAAAAATCTACCGGATGGAAGATATCTAATTCTGCAAAATTATTCCCAAATAAGTAATGAACAAATTAATATCTCAAAATTTAGATTAAATTAAGCCCCGAATATTCGGTGGAGGTTTCAATGGGACGACATTAGTAAGTTGTCACTTTTTTCAAAAAATTCCTGTCCGTTTGTGGGTAGTTTTAAATTTCTAAATTGAAGAACCCAAATATGAGGAAATTTTGAAAAATTTGAGAAATTGGAACAAGATTATAGGAAATTCGAGGAATTTTCAGAAATTGTAGGAAATTCAAATATATTGGAGTAAATTTGAGAAAGTTCTCAGAAAATGAAGAAAAATAAAAGAATTGAAGAAAGGTTGGAGGAAATCGGAGGAAGAATGGAAAATATTGGGATACATTTTCAAAAATTAGAGATTTGGAGAAATTAGTGTAGCCAATTGGTTTAATCTTTCTTAACGTACATGCAGTTACGTGATTTCTCAAACTTTCCATCCCTATGCATATTCATCCTTATTTACTATTATATGGTTTTATTACCAGATGCGGTTTGATGGTTGTTATTTAAAAAAGAGGACCGATTTTAGTTATATACGTCAGGCGCCCATGCCTTAAGGGATGCTTCATGAATCGGTACGGTAATAAATCTAGGCTTTTGGACAGATAAAGGAAAAAAGATTATACACGAATTATAAGAGAAATAATAAATTAATAAAATACGTTTATTTGCAGATCATTTATGTTTTTTATTTTTCAATTCAAAATTAAATTTTTTTTTGGGTTTTCAAGAAAATTTGATTTTGTTTCTTCAAGGTCATTTTCTTTAAGAAATTATTTCCTATGACTTTTGGTAATATTTTTGATATAATTAATTTATTTTCTAAAGGGCATGCGTATTTCCATATGCGAAGGTTTTTAGAATTCTTTCCTTTTTTTTGGAAATTTGAAAATTCTCTTTCAAATCTAATTTTTTGAATTTATATTTGAATTAGGATCTTTGTCACTTTCAACGATTGAGGTTTTGGAGGCTGGTAACAATTTAAACGTTAAGAAAGGAAGGGTGAATGAGTGAATAGGAGCAAACAAGTGTTCTGCATACATCTGTTAACGCTACCTCTTTTGCGCTATTTCGTTATTATTTGTGGTCTTTTAAATTTATAGAGAAAATTTATTTTAATTTTAGAGAAAATTGTGGCAAAAAGTGAAACGTAAACGGGGACTTTTCTAGAATACGGTTATAATTTCTCGAAAAATTTAAAATTTAGAAATTAGCAAACGGACTCAAGTAGGGGATAACTAGGGTGATCTAACTATATGTTAACTGCAAGGCGATCCTCCCAACTTATGTATTTCAATTCCATTAAATAAGCGCGTTGTAGGAATTACAATAAAATTGAAGGAATTATTTTTTCCTAAAAATTTTTCCATTTAATGATAGCAAATCATTTCTAAGTTGTTTTCGAAGAGTTTTTATTAAGAAAATTCTTTGAAAAAATCATCCGTTTTGAAATCGATGCAAACTTTCGATTTGAAAGAATTTTTCTAACATTCTTTCGGGAATATTAAACTTCCGGGAAATTTTCTTACGGAATCGGAAATCATCATTATAGAAAATTAAAGCTAAGACTCTATCGGGGAAATTGTAGAACAAACGTTTTTTTAAAAAGTCATCCCTATAATTTTAGGGGGGTCGGCATTAACAGACGATAGAAAATTATTATAATTTTCCGAAAAATTTCAAATTTGAAAATTTCGATAAGGATTCAAATAGACAGTAACTAAAGGGATATATCAGCATCGTAAAATGAATATAAATATTTCAAATCTCCTTGAAAATTGACTTGTAAAATTTCTTCTTACAAAAACGGTTCAATTTCCTATGAAATTTTCCCAAGTATTTTCGAAAAAAAGATTTTTCTAACATTTTTTTTATCCAATGATGGCGAATCATTTCTAAATAATTAACGGAGAGATTTTAT
>JANTOP010034616.1:0-11279 GCA_027564815.1 Symmerus nobilis | reverse complement strand
CGTATTTGACTAAGTAATTAGTTTCATAGTGTAAATTTGATTTCTTGAGTTTTTTTTTCAAAATTAACATTTCATAACATTTTTTGCTCTAGATGTGTTAGTGCCAAACTAGGATAATGATTAAACGCCTTTATTCTTCTATTCATGTCATAGACTCATATGGGGGTATTGATCCCTTTGATCCCTCCCCATATTTACGGCACTCTAGATAGATTCGTGATATATAACTTATTCTATCATAAGCCTGTCAGAATTCTTGCAATGACCAGATGTGAGATTTTGCTAAGTCGACTCGATGCGACTGGACAGAAAAATTCATACAAACATTATCTTCGCAGAAAAAATAAAATGTATGTTAATTTTGTAGTGATGTTAAGATAACGGATGTAAGCCACTTACCTAAGAATTAAGTGTAAATAATTTTCCAAAATGGTTCAATAGCAGTGTTATAACCAGAAAATACAAGTATAACATTCATGGTATAAAAGTCTTTCAAATCTATATTATATGACTTGAAAGTAGAACGTCTGGATTACCATATGTACGTATTCTAATCTTATTACTTATTCTACCAACTTTAACGCAATCAATCAGTCATGTTGAATAAACAATGTTGTGTTTGTAATCTATGCAGCTGCTGACGTAGATACAATACCTTATTCCGTTTGGTGAAAAGTTGAATTTGATTTTCCTATTTATTACGATGACCTATAGATTGTTGGAAAACTTCGAACCACCAAACTTTAAATTCTTTATATTTTTTAAAATTTCTTTCCGTAATTTCCAAGTTATGTATGTTGCTTAAGTACAATTCAATTAGTGAAATTCTTCTAGTTATTAAATGACCATATGTATATCGAGACCTTTCCAAAAGCGAGAAATAATATTTTGCTTATTTTAAAGTATGTACCCTTTGTTAACCAATTGTAAGAAAATTACTTTTCATTCAATTCATAGATAGAGATTAAATGTGTGAAAAGGGTTTTCCATGAAAAAGTCATTTTCTTACCAAATTATTGTACGGATTAATGTATTATCCAAATAACATTGAATAACCTTATACAAATAAATAACCAAATGACAATTTTGACTGATAGCTGTAGAAGAAAAGCTCCCAGTTAAACATAAATGCCCTTATTAAGTTACACCAATGAACCATTGTAATCATATTTATTTTATAATTCTACTTATAGAATTATTCAACGCATCGGTAATAAATTTTAAAATTCGGTAGGCACATGCTAACAGTAAAATAGTCATCAATCAATAGCATTTACGTGGGTATATCCCGTATGTTTCAATATTTAGATGGGTATGGTGTGGGATATTCAATTCCAATAAAATGCCTGATGGAAATTGAAAAATAAGAATTTTGCTAAATAGAATTTCAAAGTTGTGATAAATCAAGGAGTATGTTAGATTACGTTTGCAATCCTATTAAATAATATGTTGTTGATAATATTGATATGAAAGGGATTAGCACTCAATAAATATTTTATTACTGTCGACTAATTGAATTTGTAAGTGGAAAATTCTCTTCAACAAAATATATATGGGAGGTTTAATTTTGACTTTAGCTCCTAAGTTTTCATAAAAAAAACAAGTATAAGGACTTAATAAACATCAATGGTTAAGATAATTTCAAGAAATTAACAAAATCTTCTAACTAATACTTTATGAATTCTCGGTGAAACCTAATAATATTCCTTAATAATTGATTTCATAGTAAATAAATTAGAGTTAAATTTGGATTCGGTGAATATAAGTAGTTTATTTTCCCTTAGGGGATCAATGAGAAATTGTTTTTCATCTTCTAAAGGGAATCAGTTCCAATCACATAATGAATATTAAACACCAATCCAAGTATCTATGTATACGGGATTCTTTAAATAAAGGATAACATTGAATAGGAATTTTAAGACATCTACGTGATCTTCTTTGTTAATTTCATTTGATTGCTTATCAGGAATATTCTATTTTTGGATTATATTGTATTATATGTTATTTATATGAATAACCTTAATATAAATATGTGAATTTATAGTATGTTGCATTTGTAAATAAATACATTACTTGTATAAACTATCGAAGGGTGTAAGAAAGGAATGTTATTATACGAGAAGGAAAACGTTTATTCAAATTTCAAAGGATCCAAATAGAATATGAAAATTCCATTTATTCGAATGTAGATTCGTTTTCTTTTATATCTCGATGCAATATTGTGTCCTGCACTGAATATAAATAGTTCAGTGTCAATATACTGAAATCTCTAAGATTCATATCAAGTTAAATGTAGATGCATTTTCATGTATCTATGGTGTGGGTAATTTTTCCATGATATTGGGTTAATGATTGAGAACCACTGACTGGGCAAAAATTGTTGGTTACTAGTTAGTTCCTTTCACAATCGGTCCTAAATAAACGTATAATATTGCGACGAAAGTTTAATAAAATATATATTTGGAAAATTACTCCCAATTTAATCCAAAATATACTGATTTGAAACACAGCTGTGTACTGCATATGGTATTGCAATATTATGGAAGGTAATTTTAAGATTAGACATCCCCTTCTCTCGAAATTGTCCTGTTCTCAAACAACAATAAATACAAAATTGTAATATTAATTTAATTTTCCTACTCTTTTGATTACTTTTACTGAAAAAACTAAAAAAATTCTACACAAGCCATCGAATTTCTCTGAAAACTCAGTTTTTTTTAGAAGTTTCGAAAATAGTTTGTTAATTAATAGTTAATTTCATTGCTTTGAACTACATTAATTTTTTTCACAATTTATATGATTTAGTTCCTCACTGGACAAAAATGCATATTATATTTGTCAGCATTAATTTATATTTTAATAGTAATAGACATTTAGAGACGTTCTAAAATTAATAATTTGGTAGTAAATATATTTCTAGGTCTGTATTGCAAACTTTCATTTGCTTGTTATTAGAATATTATAAAAATTAAAACTTTGTTTGTAAATATGAATTTCCTATCTATAAGAAAACTGTTAAGAAAACATTTTTTTTTATTAATAATATATTATAATAATAATTAACTAATTTATTGAAAGGACTGAAAATATCTTATTGTATATATTTTGCATTCATTCCATAAATATTAATAATATTTAGTTTTTATATAAATGTCTTAGTTAGAACCTATTTTTATATTTCTAAAGAAAATTTAATAAGATTTATTGATTCAAGCTAAAAGAGACTCTTTTATTCCATTGAAATATTAATGAAATCCTTTATTTATATTCCGATACGAAAAATCACAAAGAAAGTTGTTACTGAAATTGAAGGTAACATAACTCGTTATAATAGAATAATTAAAATGTAGGTAGAAATCTGTTCAAAAGGAAACTTGACGTACATTGAATGAATAGGCAGCAATAAATGGAAAGAAATTTGGGATTTGAACGGAATAAAAAAGGAAAGAGGATTTTCTTGTTTATATCATTGTAATTAAACTGTATTATTAGTTATAGGTGTTAAAAGCAATTTGTATTAACATAAAAAGTAATCAAATTCTCGTTTACCAAATTAAATAATTTTTTGAATATCTATAGATATAAAATCAATAAGGTGAAACCATCGAACCACAAGAAGATTAAGTCATCATTTCCCAAGTCAACGAATTAACTCAAAATAATATATAATTCGGGAGTTTTGTATTGTTACTATTAGTTCAACTACAACTCAAATCAATATTTAAATATACAGCAACAAGTTTAATACTACATAATGGATATTTCATAAAATTCCATTCATCTACAAAAAGTTATATTCACCATATCCCCAGTTAAAATAGTAAAAACTAATAAATGCGTTGCACCATATGTGTAAGTACTTGTACTATTATAATTCTGATTGTTCAATTATTTAAAAATTGTATGTGCTCTGCATTTGGTCCCAAAACCATCATCATCATTTTAATTGATTTCAACAGTACAAACTGAATTTTCAAATTGAAATTATCCCATATAAGTTTCCCATGCAATATGAGTACGTGGATTGTATAACATTTACATATTAAGGTGGCCAGTGGCCATTATTTCCGAAATAGGTGCAAATTCCGATTAAATTAAAATATTCAGATTTGCATTTAAATTACCAATTAATTTATCATATAAAATATGTTCCATAATACCATGTAAGTGAAAAAGGAGATACTATATGTCTGTTTGTTGGTTTAAGGGTTTAAGCTTTTTAAAATAATAAATATAATTGAAATCGAAATTGCTCTATACCAAACCAGTCTAATAAACATACGATTTTGTTTGAACCTATGTCAGAAAAGGGACTACTTTGTTAATCCCAGCTTATGAGATATTTTCATTTTTCCAGGGATGAAAATGTAGAGCGAGTAAAACTTTTATGTATTATATTGTGTCTTGTTGTTATTAAGCCATTTTATAAATAAATTATAAATATGAAGTTTACCAGACTTCCTATATTGTAGAATGTAGAGGATAGTCTTCCTTATACCAGACGTTTTTCCTATACATCTACGATAGGAAAAACGTCCACCATATAATAAATGGAATTTAAAATACAAAACACAATAGCAGATTTTCACGTTTTATATACACCGGTCCCTAAATTTACACGGTATTCAATTTATACGGTTCCTAATTTTGTAAAAAAATAATTCATTATTTTAATCTTATTACATTAGAGATGCTCAATAAATATTTGACAAGTGCGTTACATCATATTGCGTTGAACGTTGGCGTCAGTATAGTAGATTTTGATTCATTTTCATACTGACATTTCTTTGTCAATTCTATCAGAGGTAAGATGTTAATTTTGTAAATTTATTTATTTATTTATTTATTTATTTATTTGATAGTAGGTATATGAGCGGGCGCGTTTTTTGGCATTTACGCTTTTATTTTGAGCCAGGTAATATAACTCAAAAAATAAATGGTCAATAGACTTAATATTTTGGATACGTATTTGTATATGTATTGCATACTTCATGAACCTAAAAATATATTAAAATTGTTATAATAAATGTTGTTTTTAACAATTTATTTATAAAAAAAGTATATTTTTTCAAAATGTCCCAAATTTTCCATTTATTTATTTTTTTTTTTTGCTAAATTTAGGTTCAGGACGTATAAAATAACTTATTTCAATAAAGAAATTGATTCTTTGATTTCAGACAATTACAAGGACCTAGGTGTTGTCCCGCGCAATGTCGAGGAGCCAAGTTCAAGCAGCTGCAGCGCCGCCATTTTGCTTTTTTTCAAGAACAAACAAACTTTTTCTTGTAGATTATAACTTAAATATTAGAATTTATATTATTTCAATTCATTAAATACTTCCACTTTCTGTAAAAAAAAATCTTAAAAAACTGCTATTTACATGAGGTTCCCCCCTTAGCCTATCCTTCTATTTTATATGAGTGTTTTCTTACGTTTTACACGGTTTCGATTTACATGAGATTTGTCGTGGAACGTATCTACCATCTAAATCGAGGGATAGGTGTATTTACCTTCATACATTAGGTAGAATCTTAATATTATTACGATTATCGTAAATTACCCTTCATATTCGATCATTCATATTCATTCTAATTCAAAAAAAAATTGAAAAAAAAGACGAAAAACGAATAAGTCATAATAAAAACGCCCGAAAAATTGGAAAATAGCCGCATTACGCGAAATTGAAAAATTTCATTAGAATTCGAAAAATTGAAAAGACATACGAAAATTTCAAGAATATCTTATAAAATCTAATAAGCTTAACTTAAACATATAAATTTTTTACTGCTTCAAAATTTCAAAAAATCTTCAATCGAATAGAAATCGTATTAATTTATAAAAATTCGAAAACTTTAAAAAAAATTATAAAATTTTATAAAATGATAATTATAAACTTCATCGAAATTGAATAATTTCTTACAATTTGGGAACGGAAAATTTTGAGCAACAAATATTTTCCTATTATTATCGGCAGATATTCCTAATTTCTATACCATACAAGTTTTCAATTTTGTCAAAAGGCATTTTTAGGATTGCTCATTTGCTGTGTGTTCAACAAAGTTCAACGCATTTGTAGGTATAGTATAAACTGAGAATATGCGATAGTTTTATAAAATACTTTGATTCGCTAGAAGTTCCTTAGAACCTTTCGAGTTTTTAACCGATTTTATTTTCCGATCAGAATGATCCTTCTTCGAGAGCTGTAATCTGGAATAACTTTATAACTATCTCATTTGTAATAATATCAAAATCCTGATTATATTCTGCTTAAATTTGTATTCCAATTATAAATCGACTTCTATTCGAGGAATCATACAATAATAAATCAAATTATCTAACAAAATAACATAGCGTTTTGTTAAATTAAATAATGACACTTCGGTATGATAAAATTAAGAGCACTTTCCAAAAAATTTAATATTATCTTGACTAATGATTAAGTACAATTTGAAACAGGGTAAATTGTTTTGAGATTTACGAATTTGCTTTTATTTTGAAATAGCTAGCTATACATCTTCTGTAAATATTCGTTATTGTGTGAAAAAAAAATTATTTTTAATATATTCTTATCCTAAACTCTTCATTGTATTAATCGCGATTCAATAACCACCTTATGAAATTGTAATGGAATTGATAAAAGACTTTCATTGTTAATACACCAACTAAGGATCGATAGATTAAGTCAAGTTGTCGATATGTTGATAGTAAAATTTAAATCTATTCCTGAATTTTCTTACTTAATATTTCCCTTTTATCAATCCTTATGAAAAATCGTTTATTAAGTTTAACTTTCATATTTTCTAGTATCTAAAATTTAGTAAGAATAACAAAATTGATAACAGAATATTAATGGTTTTATATTTAAGGAAAAAAAACGATTATTTTGGTAATAAATAGGGTAAACAAATATCCGATTGTGGTTAAAATAAAAATGATTCAATGCCGGAAAAACGAATTTAGTTAAACCATTAAGACGATGGTTATAATGGAATGAAATAAATTTTCATACTCTTCTGCCATACTCCTTAAATGTTCCTCTGATTCTATATTAATCCTACCCGGAACCATTAATAATAAAGGATTAAATGTTTATTTTTATATAGCTAAACATATACATATACTTGTACATACATCACATTATTGTTGGTTTTAGGAAAAACAGGAAGCATTTTAAGGTTGTATTTCGTTCGCTTCCCAATTTAAATGATCTATGCGGTCGGCTCATTTTTCTTTACGTACAAACGGATATTGTTGTTTTCATAAGCGGATTTGATATTGATTATTTTTATAAAATAATTCCCATATTCTAGGAATTTAACCTATTTTATTAAATTTTACAAAGCATATCTTAGGATAACAGTAAATGGCTTGCCAACTGGCTTTCAAATTCAAGTTTTTAAAGTTTAATTATGTAAACTTAATGAGTTTGATAACCAAGGTGGGTAAAAAATGAGAAATTTATGATTTCGCAATCCTCGTTGCAAAATGTAGGCGAACAAACATATAAAATAAACTATTACTGGATATCATTATGTTCAATCAGATATAAAATATTTTCATGATTTAATATATTTCAGTAGCTAATTTTTTTCCCCCTTTAATACTCTTTAAATTGGTTGGTGACCCCAAAAAGGTTTTATTTGGAGCTTAGTTTCTTCTATCATTTAATTTCTTTAAAAGCTGATAGGATTTCTTGGGTTTGAACACTAATATTTTGTATTATTGAAAGCCCCAAATTTCATCATTGTTTTAAATCATTTAATATCAATCATTTGCGGGAACCCCGAGTTTGTCTAAAATCTTAAGTATACTTAATACAAATATTAGAGAAAATAAATTATTTGAATAGTGAAATTATATATACCTACTACATGTAAGTAACCACCATAATTTCCATTAGAATTTCATTGTGAGTGTTGCTTCTCTCTAGCTGATATTCTCAGAGTTTTCAAAAAAGAAAATTCATAAGTAAACAAAATTATTTAAAAATTTATCCAAAATGAAAAGTCGCATAGGTTAATTGCTGATAATGAACATTTATAACAGGGGTACCCAGCGCCAGCAACAAGCACATTTTTACCCCCCTCGAAAATCGAAAGACGATCGTTATAATAAGTAAAGTAATTTCAGAATCTTAAGAACAATAGCATACTACAGTAATATTTAATACACTTATTATACCTAGATATCCAGCCAGTCTCAAAGTTTATATTTTAATTTTTCATTTGTAACCCTGAAAAATTAAAATTAAGATTCGAATTTGGAGAGAATGAGGAAAGTTAGAAATATAAGTCGTAAAAACTGGTCTTAAAAATTACTTTTTACATAATTATTTTGACATGAATAATTTCGAAACATTTTTCCTTATACCTCCTATAGAATATTTTTAATAAGAACGCGAACATGAAATCTTTGGAAACTAACTAATTATTTTAAGAATAACTTTCTGTATAAAAATTGCAATTTCTGATTAATATTATTTTGCAAAATGAAAAGTTAAGAAATTGGATGAATATTATTCAAGATTTATTTCATAATATTAGTACCAGAAGGTTAAGAATTGGAGAAAAGAAATTTACGTAATTCATTTTTCATTGTCATTATAATAATTTTCATTCGTTGACTCGCTTTTAAATTGGAATTATACTCGTAAGTTCATGGAAGAGTTTGTCTTCAACAAAACGGAAAATATACAAGTGGCAATTTTTAACAAAAATGTCTTTGATTTTTTTCCTGATATTTGTGACATATTAGATCATTACTTTCTCCTGAATATTTTCCATTCCATTTTACTTTGAGAACAAAAACTCCCTTTTTATAACTTCACATATTTTATTATTTTCATATTTAAAACATATAAAAATGTTAAGTATAAAACAACCCCTTTCTAATTTATTTTCTTCGTTTTTCCTTCAACTTATCTTTACAACGAATAATTCTTAAATCAAATTTCATGTAACACAGCCATCACCCGTATGATAGTAGTTAAAAGCTATTATTTATTACTGTTTATTTTCCATGATAAAAATCCGCTTGAATTTTTCATGTGATACAATCATCCCTCCCATTCATAATCAACAATTGTTATGATTTATGCTTCTTGTTTCAACATTTTCTTTTTCCATTGTTTGTTGTCTCAAAGAGCATTTTACTGTAAAATAATAAGTATCTGTTATCTAAAATTGGGATAAGATGGTAAATAGCATAAAGTGTTGGGAACCGTATACGTTACAAACAATGGAAATATTTTAGTGGTGAAATAACATTATTGTAAGTAGTGATAACGATATCGATAATGATATCGGAAACAATAACATCGCGATGTAACGAGATAACTAGTAAATTTCCCTTTTATTGGCAACTTTCGTTTGAAATTTAAGAAAATATATTTTAAAATGGAAATATATATTCAAAATAAGGCATTTCTTTTCTCTACGGTTCTGATTGCCATAATGTCGAAAATCTTATAAGTGTCCTCTACATTGCATGAATTTAAGGCTAAATTGACCGATTCCAATTGTCCCGAATAGAATATCGTGAAAAAATTAAGGGAATGAAGAGATTTGTGTGTTATAGCACTGATATTATTCTAAGATCATTATCATATATATCAGGGTCCCTCATATTTATCATCAGGTAAAGTAAATTCTATAGTGATATTTAATATTCATTATGTGTTCGCCATGCTCGGAATTTTTTATAATGTTATCAGGTAAAAATTGTAGTGACTTAATATATTCTTCTTTTTGAGATGATATTATACAACTTAATATAACTCCAGTTCAGTCAAATCCAGATTTAGTGCTATATTATTAAGGATCACTGTGATCTGGTATTATCTAAAACAGGCTTGTTCAATCCAAATTCCTGCGCATGCTAATTTTAATCCTTATAATTGGTCGCGGGCTGCACATCAAATAAACTTAAGAATAAAATAATAAAAAAAATGGAATATGGATTTTTTTTATGACAAAGTCGGTTTTCCTCAGATTTCCTAACTTACCACTTGCTAAATATTTAGCTTTTTTAATTGCAATTAAACCAACTAGGCTACCGCCTCTTGTAAATATTAAGTTGAGGCTTATAACTTAGTATTTACTAGGTTTTGAAAGAAATGAAATCACTGAAATATGTGGATGAATAAAAGATGTACCTAATTGGGAATAGATGAGCCTAATTCGGCAATATTTGAAAAAAAGTCGAAAAATCATCGATATAAATTTAGAAATGATTCGGGAATACTTAGATTTTGCAAGAATTTTGGAAATCGTGAGCCAAAAGGTTGAGAAAAGTCCAGAAATGCCGATTGAATTTCTGTAATTATGGAGAAAGGAAATTGTAGGAAAAATCGGTATTCATTATCGCTACATGTCTACATTTTGTTACTTTTATTACTTAATATTTCCGACATTTGCATGAACATTGCCGAAATGACAAATTTTCTAATCTTTCTATCACACAATTGGGAGCTAAAATATTGTTATTTTCATAATCAAAAAAATTTTCTGATTTCGTAAGATACAGGAATTGTTTATTAAATTTTCCATTTCCATGAAATTTTTGGAGTTCAACGAAATTTTAGTTTTTGATTCAAATTTTTTTTAGGTCCAACTTTCCGAAATTGAGAAAATTTTTTAATTTTTATTTATATTTTCTTAAAATTTTACATAAAGGTCGGATAAATAGATAACATATTAGGACAAATTATTAAAAAAAACTCAAGAAAAATAGATACAAACCAGGAAAATATTTTAATCAGTTTAAGTTTAAGAGAAAACCTTTAAAATTTCAGGGAAATAAAATCTTTTACCGTTTCGCATATACCCAAATTTGAATTAACCTTTTTCATTCATTTGTCATGTATAAAACTGATAAAGGCTGTATACTCTCAGATCATAAAATTCTGCACATTTCATGAGATGTTGACCACACGCCACTGCTTCATCTCGATATTCAACCTTACTTCTCGTGGAAGCAACCACAAGAAATTTTAAATCATTACCTTATCAATATCATATAAAATATAATAGATTTCCCCTGTAATTATAAAACTGCTTTTAAGATTACGACCATTCAAAATTAATTCGAAAGTATCCCAGCAAATTTTAGGTAATGCATTACAAATATAGGTAACATGGAATAACTTACCATAATTATGAATTTCAAATTACGAAGAGGAATAAAGTAATGTAATATTTTTGTAATGAAATTTCTGCAATACATTACTAAATTAATTTATAGTAATTCATAACTTAGTGAGAAGTAATGCAAATAATCGT
>JANTOP010034605.1:0-11281 GCA_027564815.1 Symmerus nobilis | reverse complement strand
CAACACCTACTTAGTAGTTGATAAATCTTTGTCGATAATGGAGTGAAAAGTAAAAAAGAGAGAGAGCGTAATATTTGATGGAGTGAAACAATCAGCTGTTATTGATATCTCTATTGATAAGTCGATAGAATTTTGTTGCCTGATATCTAATTTCTAGGATCTATTAAGTAATTAGGAAATTTGATGCTAAACTGAACGTAAGGGTATATTGAGGAGCACCTAGTTTTAGGACGGTCGATATAAAAAAACAACAGGGAAATGGATGCTCTTCAGGAAAATGAATATAATTTTCCAGAAATTATTAAATTAGAAAATTTCGATATTGATTCGAATAGGATGACTTGAGTCATCTATCAAATACCTTTCATTGTTCATTTAATCATCATTTCATCTATGAACAATATTTACGGAAATTTCGAAAGCTTAGCGAAACCATTTAATTCAAATTTTTTTATATTTATTTTAAGGTTCACTTTTTATCCGATTAATTTAAATCTAATCAAATCTAAAAAATTTCATGCAAAAGCTTTTCTAAAATTTAAAAGCTCAAATAGAGCTTTTAGTTTGGATAATAATTTGATAATTTACGGTTGCATCTAAATAATTTTCTCAAAGAAAACTCTATGAAAGTCCCCAAAGCTCATCAAAAGCTTAAAATTCAAATTTTTTTTATTTATTTTGATACGTTTCATCGGAATAATCAAATTGTAATATAATCCAATATTTTCCTTCAAAAGCTTTCTATAAACATAAAAGCCCAAAGAAAGCTTTAAATTACGTATTTAAAATTATATTTCTTGATATTTTCTGAAATACACAAATTCGATGAAATATCACAAGCGACCGACCATAAAATCATAAAATTCTGCACACCTCAAGGAGATATTGACTGCACGCCGCTGACACAAAATAGGATTGATATCAAATGAATCAAAGGCAGGAATTGAAATGAAATATTAATGATACATTTCAATTAATATCTCCTGAAAGATGATTCAAATTTATCAAAATCGATGGAAATGCGTTTTATAATGTAGAATAAATACCTACCATACAAGTTATTTTAAACCATTAATTATTTAATTAGTTAGTTTTTAAATTACTTAAAATAGAAGTTATAAGAAAAGTTGAAAGTATTATAAATTAATAATTTAAATGAAATTGTTCTTATGGTAAAGTTTTATTAATTTGAAGCAGGTAAATTGTATATTGTCATTAGTATATACGCCTCTCAATCAGAGTCATTCGTACGCTTATCGATTTTCCTGATAGTTTCTCAAAGAAAAAGGAAACTTTTACCTATCTTTTCCGATATTTAATTTATTTAAAAGTTTTCAAATATAGACATATTACAATACATGCAAATGTAACTATTATATAATATGTAAAACGTGTCAAGATCAAGAGGCTAGTTTCAATATCTTATATATGTAATGTACACCGGTCTGTATATTCTCTTAATTGTATGTTCGATAATATCTATCATTTTCCAAAAAGCACCTCAAACCCGGAAAATATTTACCAATTTCCTCTTAGCTTTCATGTGAAAGTTTAATTGAATATTTGTTCAGGTAGTTTTGTAGTTATTTAATAGAAAATCAAATCCCATTCCAATCAAATCAACTTTTTTTCCATACTCTCGAATATTATTGGAAATTAGACGATCCCTACCATAGGGTTGGGATATTGAACATCTATTAGCATTTATATATAAGCTAGATATTAAATACTAACTAGTAGACATGATATTTTATGAGCTAACCAGGCACTCGTTGTACGTGTGTATTTAGTAACTTTGATTATATCTAGTAAGATATAATATTCAATAAGGATTTTATTGTTCAACTTTGATTATAGAAAACTTCAAGTTTCATTTTAGTTTCGTAATTAATTTAAATTTAAATATCGATAAATATATTCATTCATACATTTAACAAATAAATTTTCGAACTTTAGTAGCATTTGATACAAAACTTGGAATATTTTTAGAGCTTACAAAACCATGTAATGAATTAAATATCGGTAATTTAAATCTTAAATTTATCTTGTAAAGGTATACAATTTCGATTGCGCGGTTAAATTATTTTGCTGATTTTAATACCCATCATCCCATGATGTAAGGTTGGGTCCCGAAAACCCAAATTATTTAAAATTATTTTCCAATTATAAAATATATGGTTGAGATTTTCTTTTACAATAATTTTTCCTTTATATTCATCCTCCCATATACTATAAAGGCCACTTATCAATGAAAAGCCATAACAATAAGTAAACAAATTTCTTTTCATCATTTATAAATTTATAAAGCAAAGATTCTATTGACCAGACTATCCGGTTCATATTTTATATAATAAAGAATGAAAAAATTATTTATCATCGTTTATCATATAAAAAGTTTCCTTTACACCAACATTTTCCTCAGAAAATATCGAATATGAGAGAGAAAAAAACGGATGGCTTCAAACACATTTTTCATTCTTTGTATTAGAAAATGTTGCTTAAGCTCACGATTGACCTCCCTTACACCACCCCCACAACATGGCTTCAAAACTTCGAAAGATTTACCGAAAAGCTTTGATGATTTTTTTTCGTTCTCACTGGTAATATCAAATATACAATAGCAATTTCTCCTTTTTCCACTGCCATGGCAAAAAGAAAAAAGCAAGAAAAATAAATCATTATTTTTTATCAAGATTTTCGTTAAGGAATTTGTGTGTTAGATTGGTTAGTAGGCTTTTCACTCTTAAAGAATTAGTAGAAGGTCAACACATGAAAAACGAATATTAATGTTTTTCTCAATATTTTGATTGGGCACAAATAAATTTTCTTTTCTTTTTTCCTTTTTTCTATGAATTTGATCAAAGATAAATAATCACAACAAATCCTCATATTGCCAGAAAGTGAACATAAAATTATGGGAGGAAAATGGAAATTTTTCATATTCCATCTATGATATTCATATTAATACCCGAAAAAATTGTTTTTCATGTACGTAGAGACTTTTATACTAAATACAAAGAGTGCTTTTAGATTATTAGACATACTTAATTCAATGATAGATTATTATCAATTCATTTCAATTAAAAAGAATTTCAAAATAATTCTTTTCGACTGAGAAGGTTAAGAGATATTCTAGAAACATCTTGATCCAAGTATTTCAAGGAAATTTCTATTTTTAAAATATATCAATATTATTGGATATTTATAAGATTAAAGAAATTCTTAGTAGTAATTTAAAAATATATTCAAATGAATTTATAAATAAAATAAATTTCGAGACGGATAAGTATTACATGCTTGTTAACAATCGTTTCATTAAGTTGTGAAAAATTCTTAATTGAAGCCCCTCGAAGTTCCGTAGAATCCTTTTTACTTCTTCAACTATAAAAATATTTTATATCCGTATGTTTCCTTTCCTTTATTCAATTCATTTTCGTTCCGAAGCTAAATATATAAGTCATTTACAATTAACAGACACGCAATCTAAAATCGTTTCATTAATGATATCCATAATAACATGCAATTACACATCAGAAAGAGAATATGTAACTCATACAGTTAATTGAAAGAAAACAAATACTACATATCAAGTAGAGTAATGGTATCATCTTTGTAATCATTTCCTTTAATCTGTTCGGCCGTTTTAAATATAACGCCATGTATGTAACAAAAAGTCACTGGAAATATTATCGGATAAGAGTTTATACACTTTGACATTTATTTTCCATCCTAATAAATTAAAATTATTGAAATTGAAGAATTTCTGAAAAGCTTTAATGAGTATTCCAAAAGCTCGTCGAAAGCTTTTAATTAAAATATTATTTTAGTCAGTAGGGAATCTAAATTTTCTCCCAATAATTAAATTGAAATGAAATCCAAAACGTTCCTAAAAAGCTTGGTGGAAAAATAAAATGTTTATGAAAGCTCAATTTTTCATTTAAATTTAATGAATGGGACAAGAATTCGATATCAATATATCGATAACATATTTTAATCCAACAAAAACATATTTTAATTTTGGTCTTTCAATGAGCTTTCCAGATTTTTGAAGCTTTTTTTTGAAAAATTAGAAATGTTAAAGATTCTGTATAGATTTAAAACGTAAAAAACAAGGTTCGGAAAATAAAGCTTTCTTGAAGCTTTTAAGTTTGCGTAGAGCTTTTCTACGAAAAGCTTAGTTCTGATAGTTTTTTTTTTTCCTCAACTAATTTATAAATTTTCTGCATCATTGCATTTTTTTGATCCGAAGTAAATTATCAGGAAATCAGGATTAAATATCGCGATGTCCGAAAATGCGGAATTATGTACCGGAAAAACGTTATTTGCGGCAAGTATACTTCATTAATTTTTTTTAAAAAAAAGGGCAGCTGAAAAACATCGCCTGCTTATGGAGACTTTCAAGAAACATGTTCCATCGGTAACCATGTGTGAAAGCAATGATTTTTGATTGAATGATAAAGAGCATCGAAGGCCACCGACCTTATTGCACCGATCAAGCTGAAATTTTTGTGGCATATTCTGCACATCTTTTGTTATCATATGAATTGGAATTATGATTACTCATTAATATTTAATCCATTTTTTTAACAGTGTATTCCTTGTAATAATAAAAATTATAAAAAATATTCTGTAGCACCTTAAGATCTCCTCTTTCACGCATAAAAAGTTTAAGATAATAAAATAAAATCTGCCAAACATCAATCAAACAAATTCTTGAATAAAGTCGTCGGAATTGGGAACTGACCCCTTAAGTATTATTAATTAATGGTTCGATGTTTATTCAAAATTCTGTAGAATCGAGTCTTTATGCTATATGTGCATCTCCTCTTTAATAATTCTATCCCTGATTTAAGCGGGGAAGGATTTAGGGGCCACCATATTCCCCCAAAAAGACTGTTTTAAAATGAAAATACCTCTGACCCGAAATGTCTTCATAGTACTCATATTTTGGTTGATTTTGACTCGCCGCTAGGAAAGATTACCGACCCTTGACCTAGACATTTTGCAAGACAAAATTTTAATTGCAATATTTCTACAAAATTAGGGAACATAATTTATTATACTTGTATGATTTACCGGCAAAATCATTGTGATCGGTTTATTTTCATAATATTGAAATGAATGTGTAATAAAGAACATACTACTATCAAGAATATATCATTCGAGAGGGTGATTGAATAGAAACATTTTTATTTACTTCAAAATCTAAAATTTAAATTTATTCTATGACCCAATTCTTATTCGATAACAATTTTATTTACCTGTATTGTTTGTTACGTACACTATTTGCAATTATTCTATGCGAAAGTGCTAATATATAAAATTGGGGTATAATTTCATTAAAAAAAAACCTTCAACTCTCATCAGCCTGCCACCAAATATAGAATCAGTTTTCCACACATCAATCTACCTAACATAAATTCTGACATGCGAATCGACTGCAAGGTATAGGAACTGTAAATATTAAACTTGTTATATTTGTGATCCAAACAAAGAGGGAAAAAATGGTTGCTAATTTATGCACACTTATTTCATATTTACAGGGCTAGGAATCCAACAGAGTTGGATTGGATTTGTAATTTGGACGATCAATTTAAGTAGCTTTGTAAAACAACGGCTTATAACAAAAACTTACTTTTAATGCTTCATTAAATCTCATAAAATCTACGGTACCTCTTAAGTATTTTATATCCGATCCACTTTAGAGATAAAGAATGAACATTGCCTCTGGAATTGTTTTAATGTTTCCATAATGACAATAAAACAATTTTCATAAAATGCACAATCGCTTAACTGACACGAGACTGTTAAACACAAACTTTTCATTCTTATACCAATGGGATAATTTCCATTAAAAACATGTAACTACCTATATGATATACCACTCATGCGGCATGTATTTATCAAATATAATAGGGTGGTTCATCTATATACGGAAAAGATAAGATTTTCTGAAAAAGATAAAATTTCCTATAAAAGACTGCATTCAATAATATTGAATTTTACCATTCAGAAAATGTCTAACATTAAATTTTTTAAGAAATAATTTATAAGCTTTAAGGATCACACTAATTTAAAGAAACAAAACCTTTACATATTACTCTAACGTTAATATGTTAAAAAGGTGTATGATATGTGTCGTGTTAAATGTAGCATTTCTAACAACTTTATTTTTCTCATATGTTTTACTAATTATACAGTATTTCAGAAGGATTTTAACATAAAGTACTTTTTCTTACATGGAACCGATATATTGTTCATAAATGTTTGACAGGAATTAAAATTAAAAGTCGGAAAAGTTAGTTGATTTTTAATAAAATGCAACTTATGACAATGGCATAAAAAGCATAATTTTTTGATAAAAAATTATCAGATTCCATATTATAATATGATATACCAAATTTATTTACCATAATTTATCGTTCCAAAAATTAAGATATTCTAATAAAAATGTTTCTGAGACATCATTATTTACAATATAATTTCAATAATATCATTCTTTGGTGAAAAAATTACAATATATGCTCCCGATATATAAATGACCAAGAACAAGTAGATAATGGTCTGCCGATGGACTAACCAATTCGGCTCTCATCAAAATTCTAAAAAAAAAATTAAAACTACCAAACATCGTTGATGGCCATATAAAATTTATGTGTTATAATAAAATGATTGTTGTTTGTGGATATGAAAAAAAGGGCTAATAAAATGCTGATGGAAAATTTGCATAACACTTTTGAATTTGCCATGAAATTTATAGACCACCCCCCAATAGGTTTGATATCTTTTCACCACCCCCATACCGACCATGCCATACAATATATATCCTTCCACATTTATCGAAATGCAAATATTATACCACATATATAGGATAGCAATGATTCATGCATATCATTTCCATCATCATTCTCATTTCAATATTATTATTGAGCTGTTTTCTGTTGAGCTGTCTAAAAGGATGGATATATAGTAGTACAGACGAGACGATACAACAATTTACCCATAGAAAAATTTCGAGAAAAAAAAATAAATTCCATGAGAATAATATTCTCTTATGATTCAAATATATGGTTATGGCACGAAATTATATGTTCGTAAGTGGTTGCATTTATGATATGGTAAAAGTTAAGAGAAGATGATTTGAATAGCTCTATTGTAATACTTAATCCATTATAATCATGAGTGGTAAGTAACATACGTGCAATGGAAGAAAACCCGTAGAATGGGAGAGCTATCAAGATACGATTACGTTTCGTAAGGGAACATTCTATCAGTCGTCTGACTCTGCAAATAATTATGTCCTATTATAGAATTAAATTCTCTTATAAAATTTAAGATAAACAATGCTTATTAATTGTAAATTATTCTGTTTTTGAACACTTCGTTTGAATATTGACAAGTTCATTCCTTGATACTGTAAGAGCAAATCTGAAATCTTCCCTAATCAGCTTATATAAATTTAATATATTTAAGGATATATTGATTCGATTAATATTTACAAATCCCATTACGAAGCTAATCAATCAATATATCCCCATATCAGTATAATATCTCCAATAGAGAAGAACGTTGGTTTATAAATTTATGCTAATTAAATTCTAAAACACAAAATTAAACCACGGTTTGTATACGAAAAAACAAATTTCAATAATTCCATATGTTACATATATATTCTATAGTCATGGAATTGATACAATTATTTTAGAAGTATAATAACTTCAATTCGATTGATTTAATGCCAATTTGCCTGAATTCAATTAAAGATTAGAAACCTAAACGACCGGAAAACGGTTGGGGTTTGTGGATCGAGGTTGGATAGAGAAATGGATTGTTTATTATAAATATATATAATATAAAACCCTTTCATTATGAAATTTATTGTGTAATTTACATTCTCTATCCATCTAACCAATCTCAATCATCTATTACCAAAATATCACCAACCAAAAATAAATACATGGTTGGGAATGGCCCGAATATTCTATAGTATACATATGAATATGTGTATCTAACCTATATCAAGGAAAGCCTTAAATTCTGAAATTAATTATATGACATATGTTTCATTGAACATTAAATGTATATTTTAAGCAGGTTGAATCGGTGAGGAGGAGAAGAATTATCACCATGTACCGTTTCAGTAATTACAATCGGAGATCGAAGGAACCACATTAATTGTTCCGACTAAGAACAATGTCTTTTGACTTATAAACCCATAAATGAATAGGTTAATTGATGTCTAGTTGGTATTTGAGGGATATTAATAGTATTTAATACAGAAAAATATAGACGGAATAAATTAACGGGCAAAAAACAAAATAAAGTAATTACAAAATTATTTATAAACTTACCAGTAACTGTTAAATTAATTCTGTGATTTCTTGTTGGCGAATTTTGAAAATCCACCCGACATCTATATACCTGGAGAATAAAGATACATTTTAAATTTTAACATTAATACTAAAGATATATTATCGGCTCACTGTTTACAATAAAAATTAAGCATTTTATGAAATCAATTATAAAATTCATAAGTTACTAAGCCAGTGGGTTACTATATTACTACAGTCGTCGAAATAATGTCGAAATATAATAACTCAAGAAAGATAGATAGAACAAACAGATATTGGAGAGGAAAGACAGTAGTACCACATCAATAGCATTTATAACTGGCCCTCCTATAACATCCTACTTTATTATTTAAAATTCCAGTTTGGAATTGAAATTTTAAATTTTTCCGGGGAATTACAGATATAAAAGTTCGATTTTTTTTTTTTTGAATATTTTGTCTATAAACGCTATGCAAAATTATAGAGTTCACTTTTCTCACAAATATCTCCTATTGTTAAACATTAGATCTACCTAAACTTGATTTCTTATTTCTTTTCGCTCTAGAAAATAATTGAGAGACTTCTCTCTCTGATTGATTTGAAAAAGTCGTTGAAACTGTTCAAAAGTTGGAGAAGAATAGGACACACCCGGGAAGAGTCTCGTAAATTACGATTTAATTTATAATATTTCGAAAAATCTGTGGGAAATTAAAAAATTCGGGGAATAACCATTAAACTAGAATCAGTTGTTTTCTTTTTAAAAAGTTTATTCTACAATTTCCTCAATTTCCTTTATGCTTAATTTCCCATAATCATTATTTCCATTTTTTTAAGGAAATTTAATTTTTCCAAAAGAGTGTCCGATAGATCGATTTTGTGGCCAAAATAAAATAATTTCCAAAACCGATGATTTGTCACAAAAATTTTCTTAATTAGAACTCTTCGAAAATTACTTAGAAATGATTTTCCATCATTAGATTAGAAAATTTTTGAAAAAAAAATTTTCTTAGAAATTCGAACAAAAATAATTCAATTTTAGTGTAATTTTTCCAAGGTATTTTTTTTTTGGATTTTAATCACATAATTTGGGAGAGATCCGTTCCCAGTTAAGGCATTGATAGATCACCCTGGTTATCCCCTATATGGATCTGTTTTAAAATTTTTTAAATTTCAATTTTTTCGAGAAATTATAAAAGTGTTCATCAAAAGTCACCGTTTTATTGATGTACCCCTTATATTGACACCTATAAAATCAGGGGGTTGCTTGTTTAAAAAAGTTGGTTCCACAAAACTAACATTGGACCGTTCGGTTAATTGCCACGTAACTATATTTTTCGATTACCTAAGAAAATCTCCCGGAAAATTAAGTTTCCCAAAAATTGACAGATAAATTTTGAAAAAAAAAAATAATTTCAAAACTGTTAATTTTCTTTATTAAAAATTTCATATTAAGAAAAGAAAATGAAGAGAATTAATTGTTTTTCCTTCCATGTTTTTTCATTTTCTATTTTTAATATCTCAGCTTGTACAAGCTCGCCCATTTAAAAGCTTTTACACATATTCAAGAATTAGTGTGCAAAATTTCATTATCGGAAATTGAGGGTTCTTGAGAAAAAGGTACCGAAAGTTGGAAAAACACACATATTACTAATATAACAGATTTACTGAATAACCTCATTATACTCTGTACTCTTTCTTGGGGCTAGTGTTCGGGCTAGTGTTACTATTCATCTAAATACAAGGTGTTAATAAAGAACCAAAATTTAGTTTTTAATTTTTTTAACAAAGAACCCAATTCCGTCCCACATTTATATTTCGCTTAGTGATTTACAACAATACTAACTATACATGGAATTAATTTGAACATTTTAAAATATGAGCTTTCGGAATAAATTAAAATTAAAATTTTCTTTACATTTTGACAAAATTTTTTTCTGTTAGCCTATAATATGTTTTATCCCCCATGAAAGAACATCAATAATGCTGTAAAATGACACCTCATCCAGTTCTATAGCTCAATTGAGAAGCCTCCTATAGCAGCGATCGCGAACCGTTTGAGCTGGGCGTGTCAAAATTCTTAAAAAAAAACCTAGCTTAACTAGGGTACCGTGTCACATCTAGAAATATCTATTTATGAAAAATGTATACGTAAAATCAAATTTATAATATATGTAGGGGAGGACGGGGCGAAGTGACGCAGTAAAAATTTCTCTGAAACGGTGATACTGAATTGACAAAACTCATTGTCATGAGTTGCGCCAGTTCATCTTTATATTTAGTGGCATGGCATTCAAAAGTCATATATTAACTCACAGGCGCAACACAGTCACTCATATGTTTTTTTTGCATTTATGTATCTATTTATGTTATTAGTATTTGCACATTTGGTTTTTGTGCTAAGAGAATTAAAAATGTTTGCACAAACCATATCATAAGTATAAATCAACAAAAATTTAAATATAATTAAATCAAATGGAAAACAATAAATGATTTGCTGAAATCAAATGGAAAGAAAATGATGAATTATTTTGTATAGTTGACGTTCAGTATTTTTGTGGGAAATATGCATTTTTGGGATTTTTCTTCCTTTAATTGAGATATGGTATTTTGAAATTTAACATATAACTCGGGGCAAAGCGATGCATTTTTGCCAAGGCATTTTTCATCAACTTGAAAAAATTACAGAATATGTAAAATATGTGTCATTTGGGACGGAACCTCCAAAAAGATTCGTATAAATTCGCGTTTGGCTATGAAAAATGCAGAAGTTGCGAGTTTTCTTGTTTTTTTCTACAAACTGTAATTTTCCACGAAATAATCGTAGTTTTTTAGTCACCAATCTCATGATTTTAATAAAAACTTCATTTTTTTAGGTTCCGTCCCAAATGAGACATATTTTACATATTCTGTAATTTTTTCAAGTTGATCCGAGCCTCCGTTCACGAGTTATC
>JANTOP010034594.1:0-11282 GCA_027564815.1 Symmerus nobilis | reverse complement strand
CTATGGGTTTACATAGTGATATTTTAATATTAAACTATAATATATACTTTTATTCTATCGGTGTAAACATAGTATTAATGTAAGAAAACATATCTAATAAAATCGACATATAAATATTCGATTAAAGAATATTAATTATTTTTCGTAGATCTCGTGATGATCATAGTACATCATTTCTATGTAAAAGTATTGCAACGCTTGAAATTATCATACTATGTTAAGTTTCAAATTTTTGAATTCACTGAAATTCACACTTAAACTTGCTTAAATTTAATAAAATGACATGTACATCAAATTTGTACATCCTTTTCTGAAATCAAGAAAATTCGCCATATCAGTCAAAAAGGATAGTATTTAATTCAGTGGCGAGCAGTCTAATGCGCAGAAGGTGCAGAGCGCACCTGAAATATCAACAAAAACGTAACAAATTTTTATTGCTGCACATTTCTAACTCAAATTATTTTACTTAATAGCTTTCGAAATTTTTGAAGCATTTTTTTGGGAAAATTTTAAATTTTATAAATGATCGTATTTGGATAAAAGAGAGATTTTTAAACTTTAAAAATTCGAAACTTAAAACTTCTTAGAATCTTCCTGCATCATTACATTTTTTTGGTCCGAAGAAAATAATTGGGAACTCCGGATCAAATGCTGTGATGCCCGATTTTTAACCCCGATTTACCGTTTAACATTTACCTAACCTATTGTTAAAGTAGCTTCCTGCGTTTTATATTTTTTCCGGCTGAAGAAATCTACACACAAATTCAGCACATCTTATGGAAATGTTAACCGCATTGGCGACCCTTGGATTAGATATTGGTAATACAAGTTTCAATATGAAAATGATGTGAAAGCAGAGGTGTTTGTCGCTCCATATGTTGAACCCTGTTTTTAAATCTATGGTAAAGTATACAAAATTAAATAAAAACAAAACATATAACAAAAATCTCCCATTAACTTTCAACAGGCAAATAAAGATTCGAAAATACCATACGCTTAGCCATATGTTGATGTGATTTTTGGAATGAACCGGTGATCGTGGTATCATTTTTTCACAGGAATAGATTGCTTTGGTTAATGATCATAATACAAGCGACTAGTTAGGCATTAACAACTTTTCCATATTTAAATAATATCTGATGCCACCACGGATTGTATATCAAAATTAAACATCTTCGTTTGCTGAATAAGGCATCTATTTGAGAAGATATTTGCCTTCCGTTACTAGTTCACGTTGAGGAAATTAAAATTATCCAGCATCAATTTTTAATTGAATGTTAAACAATAACTATTAAATAAACTTAAACAATCAAAAACAAATATTTATTTAAAACCTGTTTCAGATATATTGTCCTGGGGTATTACAGCATAACATAAGAGAATATTAAACAATAAAAATTTAGTAAAATTCAAAAACGAAAGTCGTATACATAAATATTTTAATTAAATTAAAATAAAAAAGGAATTACCTTCAATAATATATAACGAACAGTAAGTAAATTATGGCAAAAACAATTTTTTAATTATAATTTACAAAAAGTGTATATTGTGTTTTTAAAATACATAATTTACATTAAGTTACAATTAAAATTTAATTACAATTATATATATTATATTAATATATAGAGAAAAAATTATAACATGTTAACAAGACGTTTTTGACTGACATAATTCCCGTACAATGGAATTATATTTTTTATTTAGTATAATCTCTTTATCCGCCGCGAAAATCAATATGCAAATAAAATATTATTCAGAAAAAAAACAACAATATTCAAACAATGTCCTAAATATACCCATAGACAAATTATATAATTTATAACATTCAGAATGGACCGTAGACAAATCTGTATCTAGCAGATCCCGTAATGGCAGGATGAATGCTTTCGGTTGGAATTATTTTAAATAAGAGGTTAGATGATAGTAGAAGTAGATGATTCGTCTAACCAATTTTTCGAGGTATTGCATTTATTTGATTTTTATTACAGGAGAAAATTGGTTGACTTTCATTTATTCAATATTTATTGTTAAAATTCCAATCGTAATTATTATTTTCAATATTGCAGTTCTCGTCTACGGCCCAAAAAATATCACAAAAAAAATTTGATATCATATTGAATTGGTGGAATTGCTGCTATAATTTATTGAAAATCTCGATTTCAATGTTACAAATCTTTTTGTTGTTATATCGCAATACAAATCGTGACAATGTAAGATTTTATTCTTTTATAATTTTTTTTTATAAATAAATATTATTATCCCAATCAGAGAAATATTTTATTTAGGAGGTGCCTCAAAATTTCTTCAAACCCTATTCACTAATTACAAATTCGAAATTATATAGAAAATGATATCAAGGAAATAAAAATTACTTTTTTTATTTAAGGAATGTTTTAATTGATTCGATGATTACCTTATTTAACACCCGTTGCGGGAACCTGAATTATCTGAAATGATAACTATATAAATATTTTATTAATTTTATATGGATATCCTACTTAAATTTTATTACTAAAAGAAATATATTTGACGGCATATTAAAATAATGTAAATAAATATCAGTGAGGTTACCAAAAGAAATATGTGATTAATAAAATCAACCTGTTATTTCTTATTATTGGACGAAAATAAATTAAGTAAATATGAGTATACATTTCTATGCGTCTATTGGTTTTCAATTTCCGACCTTAATACATGAAATTAGATAATTAAGTCATTAATCAAATGTACAAAATAATATCAAATGTTTCCTAATTTTTTGCACTGTTGAAACATCCGGATTAGAAATTCATTAAATCTTCAGATTGCCCGTTAATTCAATTAAATTCGAGTAAATTAGATATTTTTCACCTGATGCGTTCTATAATATTTTATGATTTATCTATTATTTAATGTAATATAATATTTATGAAAACAGATAATTATCAACGAATTTACAGCTTTTTCTATTCCATCTGATTTGTAAACATTTATTTATATTTTTATTTTTAAATCACTGATACGAGACACTTTGTATACCGTTCTGAAATAGATATCTTTACGCAATCAATTAACTTAATTAACTTTCTAATTAATTACCGAAAATTATTTTTAACTTCAATTTATATTAGATTGGATTTCATACTTCTTTCGAATTTTCGAAAATGTATCAAATTCAACCCTAATAGAATTTAAGTCACATATGTATCGTAGATTGATTTTAATATATAGAATTTCTATTGTAATTGTAATACACAAATAATTGCAGTTAGGATATGCCTGTCAAATTAAATAAGTATCAAATGTGTACGGTTCATTCCTAATCAAGACAATCAATATTAGAAGAATTATTGTTTCTACATATAGGGTGCGGAATCAATGATTGGCCACTAAAAAATAGAATCAGTGATTGGCCACCAAAATTTAATATTCAAATTTTAGTAAAATTATACATTTTAACGAGTTTTTTTTCTATTTATTCTATCTATTCTATTAATTAAATTAGTTTAATAAATAGAAAAAAAAACCCCTGTTAAAATGTATAATTTTACTAAAATTTGAATATTAAATTTTGATGGCCAACCACTGATGGTGGCCAATCATTGATTCCGCACCCTATGTGAAATCTATCAACGATATTATTTTATTTACGGGTGAAAAGGATAAATAAAAGCAGAAATATAAAATAGCAATTGATCCTTTTGTTGAATTATTATAAAAGAATTGGTTTCATTTATTTACTCACATCCATCTCGATTAACCTTGAAAGAGAATAATTTTCGCCAGGGTTCATCGTTATTATGGGCATCTAAATTCTGTAGTTTTGTATACAATATACATAGTAGATTTTTAATCAGTGGCGGGCAGTCTAATGCGCAGAAGACGCAGATCACACCTGAAATATCAACAAAATTGAAACCAATATTCATTGCTGCAAATTCCTAACTCAACCTATTTTATGAATCATTTTACTATTTTTTTTTTCAACTTTAGATTGAATTATGAGGGGAAAAGAGAGGTGATAAAAAAGCTGAATAGCTTAAAGAAAGCTCCAAAAGCTCATCGAAAGCTTTAAATTAAAATATTATTTTATTCATTTTTTAACCTATTTTATCTCCCGATAAATGAAATCGGAAACTTTCACATTTAATTAGTTAATGCACATTTAACTTTTTTGAAATGTCATTTTGATTTTATGTGACGTCAAAACGCATAAAATTTAATAAAATGCCATTTTCGTATTCTGGTGTACATTTTACTATTATGACGATAAAAGTAAAATGTAAAAAATAAAATTGTTGAAATTGGTTCTGTTATAATAAAAGATGAGGTTAAATAAATTGTAACTGAAGTTAGCAAGTTGTCGTTAACCGAACCGAAGAGCAACGAATGGAAATGCCTGACTCCGATTCGGACTCTATGCGACGATCGGAAGTCGTAACCTGGTATTTAGAATAGTTCGCCGTTCAAATTGAAACGGAAACGGAAGATCGAACGAAAAATGTTAACCGATCGAATAATTTATCAGGATCAGGCTATAATATCATTACCGGATTGATAACTAGCGGGCAAGACATTCGGATGGAGACACTCAGAAAGTTAAGGATCGCCTTTTCTGGTCGTTCATCATAATTGAATAATAATAAAAATCTGGAAAATTTATATAAAATTCTCTATCTAATTTTCTAAATTCCGGTTAATTGAGTCCCATCCGATTACATGAAATTTATTCAGTTTGGACCAGAATGTGTCCCCAACCCAACGATTGATTTCGCTTCCCGTAAATACCAAATGAATAGATTTCTAACGCTCGAACTTGAAATGAATTTTGATTGTTCGTTCGGTGAGAAGGAGACCCCGGTTACGGAATCATCGTGTACTGGTTGGTAGGTTTTCAGTGATACATCTCCCGTCATAACTCACACTTTAATAGAACCATGTGCACAACCGGTACCCGCTTCCGTTAGATTAATGGGGGATACGTCCTGAAAATCTACCGGTGGAAAAGAAATTCAAATAATTTCCTTGATTAATCTCTCCAAAAGCCTTAATGAATTGAATGGAATTGAATTGAATTGAATGCAAATTTTCATGAAGGTATTCATTGTCCTTGTTAACCTTTTCTTGAAAAATCCACCTGTCAATCCGATATATCGCATAAATATAAGCTTTCAATGAGCTTTCGAGATTTTTGAAGCATTTCTTTGGGAAAATTTGAAATTTCGTGAGAGGATCGATATCTGGATAGAAAATAGAGTTAAAATATTAAAAAGTTAAGTTCGAGCTTTCTTTGAGCTTATAATGGTTTAAGAAAGCTTTAGCGAAAATTTCGTTATTTATCGAAATTTAACCAATCAAATAAAAATTAGTTTGCAAATTATATAAAATGGCATTTTACTTTTAAGCTTTCAATGAACTCTCGAGATTTTTATAGATTCATTTTGGAAAAAGTTGAAATTTTGTTAAAAGATCGTTATCTGGTTAGAAAATAAATTGTTATACGTAAAAAATGAAGTTCGAAACTAAGAGCTTTTCTTTCGCTTTTAATAGTTCGGATAAGCTTTCCGCGAAAATTCCGTATTTCATTTAATAAATTTAATAAATCAAATAAAAATTCGATTCCAAATGATAAAAAGACATTTTAATTTTTAGCTTTCAATGAGCGTTCGAGATTTTGGAATTTTTTTTAGAAAATTTGAAATTTCGTTAAAAGATCATTACTTGGATAGAAAATAGATTTTAAAACGTAAAAATATGGTTCGGAAAATAAAGCTTTTTGGGAGCTTTTATGTTTTGCAGAGCTTTTATACGAAAAGTATTCTTTTGATATTTTGATATTTTTCCTCAACTAATTTATAAACTTTCTGCATAATTACATTTTTTTGGATCTGAAGAAAATGTTTGGGAAATCCGGATCAAATTTCACGATATCCGATATTCAAATTTCTAGGTGCGAGCCTGTACGAATTTTTGATTTTTCTTAGATAAATTTCAAATTTTCGGAAATATTTAATTTTTGTATTTTTACCTATAACTGTCAAAGCAATTTTTGGGTCTTTAATATAGCTGTCATATAATTTTGTACACCTTATGGAGATGTTGACCGCACGCCACTGTTTAATATAGATTATTATTTAATATTTAATTACAATTCATTAAATTGATTTCATAGATTCTGCAAGCATGACCTAGTTTATATCTTCTTGTAGATTACAAATATACATATTTCTTATTTGGAGTATTAAAATATGTATATCAAATATAGTTAACATTGAAACATTAACTTATAGTTTCTTATTAGACAAAGAATCCATCATATAGTATCCGGTAAACGTACCCTGCACGCGTCTCCCTACGGCATCGGCAGGACATTTCATTATAATTTGTTAGACTATTGCAATAATTAAACCGTATCATTTCGAGAAAAATATAATTTTTTATACAATTTACTATAAATACAGTACACTATCTCTAAGTCTAAATCTCTAAATTACAATTGATGAAATATTTTAATATTAAGAAATATGAACCATGGACATCTTCTCGAAGGAATACTAATGGTACATGGAAATAGACTTACTCCCAAAAAAATACTTATTAGATCCGTATATTCGAAATTTGGCGGATTGAATTATTGATAATTTTTAATAATTAAATTATCGGATATATTAAAATTTAACGAAATTTGGAGATGTTTATGTTCATTTTAAATATTCATGGAAATGGAAATGTCATGGAAATAGGTGACACATAGATCAGGAAGTTATCAAACAGAATCATTTGAAAGAATACCTTGACTTCAACGTTATAAATTTTATATCTGAATTCTTATTCTTATATCTCGTTGAAAATATTCTTGTACCAAGAAAACGAAAATGTGGTAAAATCTTCACTCTTATCTAATAAACATTATTTATCTACTGACTTATTTACCATTTTATTCATCGATTTCTTTATAAAAAAAACTTATCTTCCTGGTATAGTAATCCTACTGTTTTCTTATCTCGTATTTATACCGAAATATATCACACACTTTCATCCCACGTCTCAATTATAAATTTCCATCAACTAATAATTCTAAAAATAATATCAAGATGAAAAAATTCAATATCAGGTGGGAATACTAATGGATGATAATATTGGGTAAGATGTGCCCTTAAAAGATTATATATATATGTATACTTACACTTTACCATCGTCTGGTTTCAAAGATTAAGATTAACGTTCACAGAAAATTAAACAAATTTGTTGACATTCATTGTGCTTACGTCTTTTTTTTTTCCTGTCAGATAATAGACAATATTATATAGAAAGTCTGCCCTATAGATGAATAGAAATTTAAAAAGAAAAAATAAATCGGACAGGTATACAAAATTGTGTATCTAACAAATATTAAGTGTTATTAATAGCCTCTGTTGACCAACCCTTGTTCGGATTGATTAACTTTACCTATAATTTTTCTTGTTTGAATGATAAAATTTATGTACTTTAGGTATAGGTATACGTATTATCATATATTTAATTTATACACAAATGACGCGGTTTCCCAAAATATTTAAACTAAATTTTTGTAATTTATGATTGTGGTTAGGGTATATTTGACAAAATTAAATTTAAAGGTCTCAATAAAACGAATTGTTTTATTCACAATTCTATTTTTAAAATTATGCTGATTAAATCTGATTACCATATTTGCTCAATTTTATATTATGTTAAGCTCTTATTAACTACACTGCAAAGAAAATCACACAATTTACACTTACTTCACCTACCACCAAATATTTTGAATATCATAGTCAATATATAATTTCAGAAAATTGAAAGAAATCGAAATTAACAGCTACTTCAGAAATACAGGAGCCTTATAGACGGATTGCAAAGGCGAATTTGAAAATTAAATTGCAAATAGATTTTATACATTATAAAATTGTTTCAGTATTTATAATATAAATATATAAAATAAATAAAATATAATATTATATTATATTGTAAAATAAAAAATTTACGATCATGACATATACAGTATAATTTGTAATTTTTTTTAAATAAATACATTGTTTGAACACTGTAAAATCAGATTTTTACCCTTAAAAAGTTTAATTCACTCAAATGAGTGAGCAGTAGCCATCTTGGGGTGAGCGCGTCATTAATTTTTCACCTAAAAAACGAATCATTCAAAACTTTAAACATGTTTATTCGAAGCTACGTTCTTTATCGGCATTGACAGTCTACAGATCGTATTTTCATCCGATTTACCTGCCTTTTCATTTTCATGATTAAAGTGGCTTAGATCAACTGGCCGGATTTTCGATTTATTGATTCCCTGATTTTTGCGGATGAAAAACAGCTCGAGAAATTGTGAGATCACTTCATTAAGTAGTGTAAATCGTGTATCGCCATCGTAATGTCCGTGTGTTTATTTGTATTTATTATTATGTTTATTGTATATTTTATATGTAAATTTTTAGGTATGTTAACTAGAGGCATATCACTTCTTTAGGCGGCCCATCACTGTACCTAATTCCATCGATAATTTAAAAAAAATCCCGCCAGGAAGAAATTATGAGTTGTAGAATGTACCGCATTTTCACAAAACTAATATTAACTATCTTCAAACAAAGGGACCAATATTTAAGGTGTGGTATCGAGAATCGTCGAAAAAAGAGAAGAGATCAATTGGTACGGAGCGATAAATAGGACAAGAAGCCAAATCGAACGAGTTGAAATTTTTAAAAAGAGTAAAAATCGAATTAAAAGCTTTATAGACCAGTTAACATTTGATAGGCGATAATTTGTGAAATTGCAATTGAAATTGTGAAAGTGCAACATACGAGGAGCTTGGGCAGTCGGTGAAATTAATAGCTGAGCGCATATTAAGGAGAATTCAATGGATAACGGAAGAAGAAATTGTATTGGTGTCTTGTAGGGTAAGAGTGATGGGCCTTATAGGTAGAAGTAAGTTTTTTTTATAGAATTTTATAAATATTAAATAAAATATGGAATGAAAGACATAGTCATGTGAAATAAATGTCTGTTTCTTTATTTAAAATTAAAATTAAGAAAGAAGAAAGCGGTACAATAGGTTTTAAATAATTTTTTAGAAATCCGGCCAGTTAACTAAATTTATTTAAAAAAATATCCAGAAATTGATTTCAGATGTAGATTGGAGGTCTGTCAATACCGTAGGCCACGTTTTCCAGCATACCCTTCTTTCGGAGCTCAAAATTTTGGACATTTTCAATAAAATGCTTTGAAAAATAAATAAATTACAGTTCAAGAGTACCTTCTTATGTACCTTCTTAACCAATAAAGATTTTGAATTTCTTCTTCCCTAAAAAAAATTCATATAAAACGCCTGTTCTTTGGTCTTCCAAAGTGGTACCCCCCCTTAATAAATTAGTTATGTAAGACTTATAATTAATTTGTAGGACTAAAAAATATAATTTATTTTATTAATTTTAATTTATATCAATAAGATAGCCATACATTTTTTTTTTTTTGGATTGACGTGATTGACATTGGTTCGACTATTTTATTCTCTTGTTTTATGATGCTAGAATATACAAGAACAGTGATGGCGAACCTTTTTGAGAAGTGGGTCATGTGTTCATTATTTTTTTAGTACTAGCTCATGGGTCACTAAGTCAGTGGCGTTACTTGGAAAAGGGAAGGAGAGGATGGAAAAAATAATTTTTTGGTTCTCACTTGTAAAATCATTTAAAAAGTTTACGTTTCCTTTTTGTTTCACAACTTTTTCTGTAGCAAGTAAAGAGCTTAAGATAAAGGACGACGTCAAAAAAAAATGGGATGATTCAATGAATAACCCCACTAGATGATACCAGGAATAAAGAAAGTCCCATATATTTACAAGTAGAGTCCCAAAAGAAATAGAACTGATTGAAAAAAAAAACAACAAAAATTTTATATTTTGCAAGATTTTATTTTAACGAACGAACACACTTTCTCCCACATTTTCAGCCCGAAACTATCCATCAAAATACTGTGAACTGTGAATTTTTGAAGATACTTAACTGTAAATGGAAAATTCCATGTAACGCAAGATTTCGGCTAATTTTTTATGAATTCACGCACAATTTCAATGTTTTATCGATCACGGCCGATTTTGGTTTCATAAAATCAACGCGTGGGCCATTTAAAAATCTTGCGTGGGTCAGTGCGACCTGCGAGTCACAGGTTCGCCATCACTGTACTAGAATAAACAAAATAAGAATTGAAATTCTGAATATCTAGACATTCTAGAGGGTGTCCAGAATATTTATACCTATATTGCTTGTATTAATGAGTAATGCGTTTTCATGAAGTATTTTCTAGGTTCATTGAATTCCCTGTGCGGTGGAAAATATTTTTCCTCGTCTATGGGACATTTTTTATAATTTCTTGTAATGAAGGGAGATATTTGTTAAAAGATTTGAACTTCTTCTAGAAATTTCTGGTTTTTATGTTCTTTTTTTTACCGAAAAATGTTGGCATAGATGGAATGTCTTCAGGATATTATTCATTGAACATATTTTTTAGAAGAGCATAACTTTGGTTAATTTGTATCATCATCATATACATTTTTAAATGGAATTCATTTTTGTGCAAATATTCTTAATATATTATAATGTTAAATGTTTTTAATGGAAAATTTATATTAAGAATATTTTTGGTTGAAACTTTTCGTGCTGCAGTAAAAAGTATTTCGACGAAACATCTCTTCAGGAAATATTCTCGGTGCGATGATTTTTATTTTGTAGTTTAAGGAAATATTCTAGAAAAAGCGGATATTTGACCAGAGATAAAAAAAATTGGAATACTTTGTTTATATTCCATATTTTATGCAATAGAAATAAGTGTACAGAAACGGAATCCTTTTGCATATCATTTTCCTTGTTATTTAATAATGACTTTTATAGAGAATAGACCTGGAGCAGGAAAAATAGGGAAAAAGGTAATATTGGATCATATCGCCACACGTTTGTGAGCACATACATACATACTAGGGTGTATCGATGGCCTTGCAAAAACAAAACATATATCCGAATAGAACGTAATAACATTTTTATGAACCAATAGGATCTTCTAAACATTTTGGCTAAAAAAAATTTTTTTTTAATGGCCATCTTCTGCTACCCGGCCGCGGCCGCGGCCATATCCGCGGCCATTTTTAAAAGTCGGTACATTTTGTGCAGATACATTTTCGATCTTATAGTATTTCTTCATTCTTACGTAGATTTTGAAATTTTAAAGTCATTTTACAATCTACATGAAATGGGTTTTATAAATATTGTAAGAAGTTGTTA
>JANTOP010034583.1:0-11284 GCA_027564815.1 Symmerus nobilis | reverse complement strand
ACTCGGTGCTAGGTGGCCACTCGCCCTTTTTGTGAAGCCATTTTGCGGCCTCTGGAAGGGGGGGGGGATAAAAATACATAGACACATGAACAAGGGCGGTAAAAGTTAGCTAATTACGTCTACTTTCACGTAAAAAATGCCCCGAGTTGATAAATTGAAAAATGATTGAGCTACAGTGGTTTAAAAATCGTAATTTTTTATGCTTCATCCAGGGATCCTACCTTAAGGCAGTTTTGTACCAGTTTAGAGTCGATTTGGCAGGACCCACGCCCGAATAAAATCTGGCTGGTTTTCAGAAAAATTATAATTTTTTGTTCTTGTATTTCCTACTGATGCTTTCACCTATGAATTCTATAGCGTAGACTTCGACTTAGAATACGATGGTATGCTGTCCAAGAGTTCCAGCGAACTGAAATTTGGGTTTCGCCATGTGTTTGTCTTATAACCATCTGTATATCAGATTATGTCTGCCATTCCGAACCTGGACCCATTTTCCGACCAGTCCGTTCGGCTTGTTAAAGTGAAATGCCGTTAGTTTTATCGCTCGGTATCCCTAAAACCGGGTGCATCTCGACCATGTATTGTATATATGTAATTTGAAGGGGGTCCCACCCCTAGATATTATTCTGTGTGCCGCCAATCTAGCTTCCTTTTCCACTGTAATGTGAAGAGGAGACAGATTCAGCAGCACTTCCACAGCTGCCGTGGAAATGGAACTCATCCAGAGGCGCCAATTAGCCCCCCCCCCCAAGACTTTAAATACATATATTGAAAATAAAGCTTTTTTACCAAAATTAAATAAATATATGAAATGTTTGTGTTTATTATTCGTTCGCCCCTCCCCCCCTTCCAGAATTTCTTTAATTGGCGCCACTGAACTCATCGCCCCTATTGCACTCAGGCATGCCTGTCTTTGCATCTTCTCCAGAAATTTTCTTGTCGTCTTGCTGGCAATTGTGTGCAATGTCTAGTGTAGATCCAAAATAGTACTTTGAATTTTGGGCCCCATGTCCTGCTACAAAGTCTCCGACAAGTCCATAGAGATAGTCGGACTTGATTGGATATTTTCGGCAGATGTTGATTCCAGCTCAGTTTAGAATCAAGAATAACACCCAAATATTTGGTTTCCGTAACTTGATTTGTGCGCCATCGTTGTTTCACTTTCGTGAAACCACCAATTTCACACCAATTTTGTATAATCGAGAGGGCTTCCTGTAGTAGCTACTGAGTGTACCTATCACTTTGCCTCTTACGATTATTACTAGGTCATCTGCGTACCATATGGTTTGAAACCCATTCCTAGACAAGATTTGCAGTAGCTCGTCGACTTTCAGAAACAACAACAATGCGATAATACATCTCCCTGTGGGAGTCCTGATCAGCGGTGGGAGTTTGCTAAGTCCTACGTTTTATCTTCGCAGTAAAAATATGCCTAAATTTTGTCGAATCGGAACGACTCGACTTAGCAAACTCCTACCGCAGATCTACCTCAGACTGGTCCTAATTCTACAGGACCTCAGCATGGCCTGTATCCAGTCACCAATAGCCGGGTCCAGTCCATTCTATAGGTAGCTCTCGTGATTGAGCCATAAGATGTATTAGTGGCCCCTTCTATAAAGCCCGCCTAAAGGCTACCTCTTTATGCTCAAGTGAACATTCAATATTATTGATTAGGCGTGTTGATTCGTTTCTAAGGGTTCATTCATTAGCAACTTGTCACTAATGTACAAGTTTAGTACTGTTTCATAGTTTCGAGAAAGAATGAAAATTTATACGGCGAAATGTCTTTTGACTGAAGTCCGGCCATAGCTTTGAAGATTCTGGTGAAAATCGGTATAGTTTCCGCTGCTACGTATTGGAGAATTGCGGGAAATATACCGTCTACCTCTACACCAAGTGAATCGTATGGCTTTGGACGTGCTAATGATCCATTTAAGGATACTCGGTTTGAAGATGTCAGAGGCTAAGTTCCAATGTCTCCTAGAAGACCTTACGTCCCTTGGAGGGATTTGGATAGCCGTAGTTGCGTCTTCAAGGATTTCAAATACTGGAAAGTGAATTTGAAGCAACAACTTTAAAGTATCTTTGCCAGATCCTATTGAACTGTCATCCGCCTTTTTTAGTAAGCCGATTTTGGCAGCGCCCCAGAACCATCTGGCTTTTTATTGTCGTCTCATTTTAATTATTAAAAATAAGATCGTTAAGGCCGGCCGTAGTCATACGACTTAGCAGTACGGACGACTAGGTGCGACTAATCTCTTAACATGAGAAAGGCGTACACAGTGTCCATTATTGCATACGACTGTGGGACAACGATTGGCAGTAATTAGCGAAAAAGAAATTGCTGTTTCACCGAGATATTACAACAGCACACAAATCCATAAAATAGATGGTCAAATTCGGACGAATTAGGCTATGCATTTCTTCCCCACCCAGCGTACTCCAAAGATTTGGCGGGTAACGAGTATAACTTGTACATTAGCTATAATGTGTTATCGGGGAATGCAAATTCCGGAAGCTTTCAAAGAGCCACCACAAATAAAAAACGATTTTGTTAGAAATATTTTGGGTTTCGTTACAATTTAATTTATTTAAACGGCAAATAGACTTCAGTGCGAATAAAATAAGGTGCCGAATCCAAAGAATTCTTTGAGCTTATAAGCTCTTATGGAGCTTTCACGCGAAAATTTCCGATTTGATTAAAATTTAATTATTGGCATACAAATTAGAAATAAACTTTTATTCAAAACTTAAAGCTTTCATTGAGCCCTTAAGTCTAACAGGTACTTCTATCGCAATATTTTAAGTTTCATTGCAGTTAAATTATTCGTATCGAAAGTAGGTCTCAATACGAACAATATTATATTCAAAAGTTGAAGCTTTCTTTCAGTATTAACAGCTTTTGTATATATTTAATTAGAAATTTGAAACTAAACGAGCGACATGCAATAAGAAAATGTCGGAAAAGTATAGACAATTTTCATGATTGTTTCTTAAAGAATAATGTCTCTACTTTCTAGCGACCCCTTTGCATTAGGGGGTGGCCACATAAGTTATCCCTTAAAGAATTAACTAATAAATATCAATTTCTCGCGAGTTTTGAATTTGTTGTTCAATGTACCTGACGTTTAAACCAAAAAATCTGGGAAATCACATTTTCTTCTGAACCGGGAAATTCTAATTATGATAAATTACAGGTATTGGTTCAAGAAACCATTCAATAATGTTGATTAAATTACGTTTTACCCATCTTATGATAGTTAAACAAAATAAAATGCCCGCAGATCAGATAGGAGTTTAGCTCCGAAAATTCCAGTAAAAGGGTAATTTTAAAATTGAATGATTATTTCTTGCAGAAGAATGTTTCAGATTTCCAAAAATATATCTCAATAAGAGTGTCCCCCTACAAATTATCTCTTAAAAATGAAATGGAATCTCATTTATTCAAATCCCATATATTTCATCCTGCCAATTTAATTTTACGCACGCATTTTTTTAAATTAAAAAATACTGCGCAAACCCATTGTCTGGTAAAGCAATGAAATTTTCTCTAATTATAATAATCAGATCCAGCGTTTCACTAGACTACATTCCACTATGTTGGCGACGAGTTAGGATACGCTTTATCCCGAAGTCAGGGAAAATACCCTATCACGAAAGCTCAATCATTCCGGCCAATCAGTTTGGGGTCAGTTCTTCAGAAAACATTGAAGAAATTGGTCGACATATTGTAAACGAACGGTCCTCTGGATTCCCACCCTCTACATGCCAATCAGCATGCGTTCCAGAAAGGTAAATCGGTGGATTCAGCATTTCACCAATTTACCAACCGTGTTGAATTGGCTACTGAGAAAGGAGAATACGTTTCTAGTATTTATTTAGATATTGAGGACGCCTTCGACAATACTAATTTCGAGGCCATTAAAAGTGATGTAACTAGGTTTGGGATTGGAATTATGCTGACAAACGGGATTCATCACATGGGCGAAGTAGCCTGATCTTGGTTCTTGGACCTTTCATTTAGAAAAACATTAATTTAACTAACAGATCCCAGAATAATGAATAAAATTAATTTATTCTAAATAAACAGATTTCAAATTCCTTTAGTTTCAAACTCCCGTTTTATATAAATCCATTAAAAAGCTACAATCGCTAAGTAATGAGAACGAACCCGTACCACTTTTACACGTTTGTCCAACCATTAACCGGCTGGACGGTGAATCCAATTGATCAATAGTTCCTAAAAAAAAAATAAAATTCAATTCAATTCGCTCTAAACATCTGAAAGCAAAATAATTTACCAGCAACAGTAGCCATTTTTAACCATTGCAACGACGATTCAAATGACATTTTTTGTAGAGGCGATGCTGACGATGCCATACCCGATCGACTTAACGGCTTATAAGTTCCATCGAACGTCATATAATCGGCAATTAATAGTAAATGTCTAGGATCAACTGTGATTCCATACACAAGGAAAACATTTGTAATTTCTTTAACGATTACTCTAGCCGCCGCTTCTATTCCATACATGTTTCCAATCGCATGTACGTGATTCGAGTACAGCCGATTCAAGTCTAAAATTTTATTATATTGAAACATTTCGATGATATTAATTCCTTCCGTTTTTAGCATTAAATCGTCGCCTTGCGTATAGATTATAGCTCGCTTAATATTTGGTACTTCAACGATTGTTTCTCTTTGGGCGATCTCCTTCAGAGTAGCCGTCAAATCAACGTTCTTAAAACTCATTGGTAGCTAAAAAAATGGATTATTTATGCCGGGGTTTTGTAAGTAACAAATAAGAGGTTCTTACATGGAATGTCAGCTCACACCATAAATGATTTTCAACATCAAATCTATATTCTTCGACGTTTTCATGGGCGGCTAAAAACTTTTGTTCCTCCTCTTCAATCAAATCATTTTCATCATCTTCTTTCTCATCGAGCAACTCATCACCGACCTTCTCCAATTCATCCATCCGATCCTCATTATCCGATTCTTTATCAACTTCTTCATCCACATCCGGTTCATCGTAGTCATTTTCGTCTTGGTCCTTACCTCGTAATTTAGCATCGGTTGCATCACCATCACCTTCCTGGAAAATTTCATAATATATAAGTTTGAAATGAGGAAGGAAATATTTGCTAAACTATTGGCTCTTCATCCGATCCATCATCATCTAGGCCACGTTTCACCATTTCCGGTTCCTTCTGATCAATTTCATCATTTTCGTCCCGCTCTTTAGCACGTTTCCTTTGCGCTATACCAATATCAACTCTGTGATGGGATAATACATTTTGAAGTTAGTCTATGGCTTATATCTATTAGAAAATTTATAAAACTAAGAATAAAAGATAGAGAATCTAGGAATGCCAATCAAATATTTGAGAGTTATCGCTTGATTCTAAACAAGCTAACCAACACCTGAACAAGAGTCACTCGAAGATCTTTGATATAGTTGGGAAACAGTCAGTTTTAGGGATGCCGAGTAATAAAAGTTTACCGACAAACTACTTTCAGCAACTCTTGAAAATACAAACTCCAAGCCGTACAGACTGATCGGAAAAAGAAGGCCATACTCGGCCCGTTCACCGGCATTCCGTCGGCGAGTTATAATAACTCTACCCGCGATGTAGCTCACCACAGCTCCCACGTTTCACCCAATGCAGGGTCCTCACCTATCAGGCCGCTAGATGACACTCTAGCAGTTGTAGGTGTCTCTATCGGGGGCTCCTGAAACTGTGGTACGATTTTTTCAGGTCTGGTGGATAATAACTTGTGCCTTAATATCATAACCATCAACTGATAGCCCCAGCTTATTTGGCGTGCAATTAGCATTTTGCTCTATATATATTTCTATTTCAAGACACAGACCCCCTAGAGTCATCGGAGATTGCTAATGCGTAATCCAGACACGCAGCCCAGTTGCACGAACTGCTGCTGGTATAACCCCAGCGTTCATGCCGGACTAGTAGCAGCGAGGCCTATCCAAACCTCTCTTCTGTACTAACAAGGGTTAGGAAGCTTTCAGCCGTTATCTCTGGCGACACCAGTTCTAACCATGCTCTTTCATCATCATAGAATGGGCATTCTACGATTACATATCTGGCATCATCTTGGAGCGCTCCACAGTTACATGCGGGCGTAGGTGAATGGGTTTCTTTATTCAGGAACGCATCGAGGCATCCGTGGCCAGTCAGAAGGTATCCTAACTGAAGTCTGATATCAACTTGTGCGCTCTCGCGCGGGTTCGGAACATTCGGGATGAAAGTGTGCGTTCTCCTTCCTTTCCAGCTGTCTGTCCATCGGGCTTGCCACACCTCGGTCATACTATTCCATACAAGAACTCTGTGCTGGTTCTTACGCAGCCCATCAAAATTGGTGGCCCGATCGGTCGCCAGTGCCAGGATTCCGATCATGCTCCTAGTCAGCAGGCTCCTTCCCTCAACCTCGAGGTCCCATGGGAAACATCCCAGCAGGATTGCATCCGTTGACATCGTTCTGCAGACCCTGAGACGGGCGAGCATTACTATTAGCTGGCAACTGTTCAGTTTCTGGCGGGAAGTGTTATTCTGTAGGGTATCTCCCCATGCACAAGCGCCGTATGTTACGCATGGCATGATTAGCCCATTATAGCAGGGTCTCAATTACGGCTACCACCTTCTTTCGTATTCGCGTCACATGGATACCAAAGCCCATGCGCTCGCTCATCGAAACACCAAGGTACTTAACTGTTTTGGTGTACCTAACACCCGACGTTCCGAACCGAACGTACAGTGGCCTACTTGCAGGCAGGCGCCCCTTGAGCATCATACACTCAGTCTTTCGGTCTGAGACACTGACGCCGACAAGTTCGCCCCACGCCGTACCGTGTCTCAAGTAGTCGGTGCCAGTTTTTTCGAGTACACTTCTGGTGTTTAACTCAACAAAGATGAGGAGGTCGTCTGCGTATGCAATGACGTTCGTATCGACCCCCGCCAGGACGATTAGCAGGTCGTTTAATACAAGGTTCCACATTTTTATACACAGAAATTGACCCATGCGGACACCCTCTCATGGCCGTCGCGTTAATCGTAGCATTTCCGTTGCTTATAACGATTTTTGTCATCCGGAAGTAGCTCTTCCATAGATGGATTTCGTTGCAGCCTATCTCCTGCAGTTTTTCCAACATCCGCATCCATTCTATGTTTTCGAAGGCTCCCTTAAAATCGACGAAAATGCCCAACAGATACTTAGACCTGCTCTCAGCCACGGTCTACTTGGCCTTCATCCACGTCGGTGGACCTACCCGGCGTGAACCCATACTGTGACGTCGCCAAGTTCTGGTCAACAAGCCTTCTGTTTATTCGGAACACCATCATACGTTCCAACACCTTCCCCATTACTGGGAGAAGTGAGATTGGTCGGTATGACCTCGGGTCGGTCTTATCCTTTTCTGTGGACTTCAGCAGTATCACCACTTCCGCCACTTTCCATTTATCTGGAAAGTACCCCTCCTGTGTTGTGGGATCGCCCACCAGACACGACTTAGCATCTCGACGACGACTGGGGGCCCGGCTCATTTTCTGCCACAGTTAGGTCGGATAACGGGAAGAGTTCGGTGACGATCTTCGGTCATTCCCTCCTCCCAACTGGTCGATAAGGTGTCCCCCACTTTGATAGACAGTATCAGGCACAGTTGTTACATAACGATTGTAGTCAGCAACCGTAAAAGAAAGTACAATTGTATCATGAGACCTAACATCGATCTATTTAAAATTCCGCCAAGTCTATCTCGTACCCAGATTTAGAAGCAAAGAGTTTACCATTCGAAGTTTTGAGGCGATGATTGTCAGTAATCAGTAGTACCCACACGTCTCCAGAACCTACATGTACTTACATTGTATTTTTGGTTCTGGATATTTTAAAAATGTTCCGAAACATTGATCTGAAAAATTTGCTGGACATATATTTCAAAATCTGTTTCGGTTTAACCGAATAATCATCCTTATACACGTCTCGGGGTAGAAAATTGAAACGTAACGTATAAGATATTACTCGTTCCGGAGTCAGAACCAATTTCGATCGAACATTAATTGCTAAAAAAGAGAAACATAGATTTTATTATTCCAAAAATAATTCCGGTAAAATTAAGATTAAATTTACATTCCAAAACATCCGCCACCGTACATTTGGCTAATTTCAATCGTAACTTATCTGCTATTTTATCCGCATTCGGGTTCCGTAGAAACGGAATATCCATTGACGGCGTCTTTATCTGCTTGGAGGCCATCATAAGAATTTCCCTTAATCTTGGTATGCCCAACGTAACGTTCATTTCACCGCGACCAGCAAAATGGAATGTGTTCAATGTCATTTGTGTGGATGGTTCACCGATTGATTGAGCGGCCAATAAGCCGACCGGTTCACCAGGCGCTACCAACGCCTTCATATTTTTAATACACATCAAATGGATGAAGTCATGCTTACGTTCCGGTCGCTGACGAACGAATGATTGAATTAAAGTATTAGTCCGCTCGGAAACGGAACCAAAGTATAGGTCCTGTTTGAATCGGCTAATCAACGGATCCGGACAACGTTGCGATTTCTTTTTATACTTCATTTTCTGTTCGGCATCACTATCCATCCAAAGTTTAATTAATTCATCGTCTTTGCATAATCGGCTCGTACCTTGCCGATGTCTCATTGGATTTTTAACGGTTACTTGCCGTGACATTTCGGCTGAAAATTTTTGAAAGCTAGAACTGTAACGGCCCTCCGATAGTTTCCCATGTCTCTTCCACCATGATCTTAACGATTTATCGTGTTTATTCATTTGATCCATCATCGAATCCTCCAACAAATCATTCTTTAACCGATCCAACAAATCCTCATCCAATATCGAACCAGCATTGGCATCCAAAAATTGAAGTTTCTCCTTAACGAAAAACTGTGATTTCAAAATATCCATCCCATCCTCACCGTACATAAATTGAATCACCGTACCATCACTATCCCGAACCGTCATATCATAATGAACATTTAAACCTTCCAAATGTTTAATTAGGCAACGTTGCAAGTAACCGGAACGACTCGTTTTTACCGCCGTATCAATTAAACCTTCCCGCCCTGCCATACAATGAAAGAAAAAATCTTGGGGCTGGATGCCAGTCATAAAGCGGCCGTCAATGAAGCCACCCGATTTCGGGGATGTTTCGAAGGTGGCGAAACTTGGAAGGGCACGACCCGATATCATTAACGGGGGCCGCTTTCCTTCCAACTCTATTTGGCCGAGTAGACATGATATTTGCATGGTATTGACAGCGGATCCTTTCGCACCGGAATTCACCATTAATTGGAGATTGTTTTGTGGGAATTTCGATAGTAATCCGGCTGGTAAACAGACCCTAAAATTAAGAAGAGGATTGTAGACACATTTTATTGTATTGTTTGATGTATAATTTTGTACGATTAAAAAAACCCTGGTTTACACTCTGGTATGGGACTCGGATGTCTAATTGAACGATATCTTACTAACCAATGACCTTGAAAACCTAAGTTCAACTAAATCGAAAACTAAACCGAACTATCCCGATCTTCCTAATCCTACCTTCTTGCGGTACTATGAAACAAGAGACAGACAGACACAGACAGCCTCAATAAAGCACCACCAGTTGACTTAAAAACGGTGGAGATAACCAGAGCGACAGATAGACTTCGAGTACTTCTCATGGTTACTCTATGATTAGATGTTTAAACGAAGGCATGCCAAGTCGTGCAGGGATAAAGTTCTTAATAAAATATTTGAAAAATGACAACGCAAACAACTCGGATAATATTTCTGCTAAACGTCTAAAGATAGACGTGGAAATTAGTGCCAACATATTAAAGCCTAGCAAACACCTTGCAGGAGCCTAACAACTCTGGATGAAAGTCAGTTACCGTAGAGTGGGCAGACAGTCAGACGACGCTATTTACGGTGAGGAAATAGAAGTATCTAGCTTCCAAATCCTGGAGAGCACCCAGAACTGCTACAAAGAATGATAAGAAAGGAAGAAATATGATTAGATCGGCAGCATGTTGCGACGACATACTTGGTCATATGAGGGGTATATTGATATCAAACAAAGATGGCACCCGAATGGAACCCGTGACGTCATTGGAAACCCTAATATAACACGATGTCTGTAAAACATCTCAAAAGCTCGAAATAAAATCTCCAAAAGAGATTACATCTCCAAGAACTTTTATAAAATTCCTCATAGGAAGGGAGCTGCATTGCCTTACATATATTTTCTTGCATGTTCTTTCAACGTCTCAAAGTCGTTCTAATATATTCGGTAAAGACGTTTTTAACACCTCTTTTTGAGGTCATCTGTTTATACCGTCTAAGTAAATTGGATTTCTTAATTATATTTGTGGAATCGCTGACAACAACGCGTTCCAAAGTTTCTGATATGCTGCTACAAACCAAAAGATTTGAAATTGACAATATGCGACACTTATGGTCCCGAATATATGGCGATTGGTATTTACTTCCAACCTGGCCGAACATTTGAAGCGCTACCATTCTCAAATTTGAACTAACGGAACATCCGGATCAAATTACCAGCTCAGCCAGATCGAGTAAATGATCAATTAATCCAATAGTCTTGCTTAGCCTAATTATATCGATAATTTCATGAAATCTTATTTAACATGAATTAAATGAACCCCTTTTTACCCCACATCCAGCGCTACCTTGCAATTAAGACACCTTGCAAGCGCTCCTTTATAATTTTAAGTAAAACAGACTTGAAAGTTCTTCCATACGTCTATACTCCTGTGCTTAATATACAATTTAAAGTAACCAGAACTTAATAACAAATTTCGAATAAAGTTATCATCCTTAAAGAGTCAGGGAAAATGGGAAGAGATCGGAAAAATTCTTCTTCTTGAAAAATTCATCTATCGCCCTAAAATTTTGAATAAATAATATGCTTTCAATGAGTTCTCGAGATTATTGAAGCATTTCTTTAGGGAAAATAATTTCGTGAAAGGACCGATATCTGGAAAAGATAATAGATTTATCTTTAGATTGATCTTTCTTTGAGCTTACAGTGGATTGAGAAATCTTTTAGCGAAAATTTCATATTTTATCTAAATTTAATGAATCGCATAAAAGCAAGATACCTCTTCATGGCATAATGGGTATGACGCCCGCTTTGAAGAGGGAGGTTTGCAGATTCGAGGTTCGAAGCCAGGTGTCGACATCACAGAAAAATTATTATTTCAATAATTTGTGATCGTCACAATGATCGAA